>PVLD010019464.1:0-36357 GCA_004027595.1 Dinomys branickii
TTTTCTGTATTGTTTATGGCTTTTCTGGTTCATATGTCTCCATTCTTTTGTCTTTAAAATAAAATTAAAAAAAAAAAACTAGTGTGCAGCTTCCATAAGGAGAGGGAGCTTTGTTTTTTATTTAAAAATTGATGTATAGAAGCTTTATAATTTGATGTAATCACATGTGTTGATTCTTGATATTATTTCTGGTGCACTTGGCGTCCCTTTCAGAAAGTCGTCCCTTACACTTGTGTTTTCATGAGTTTTACCTGTTTTACCCCTATGCATATCCATGTTTACAGCAGCACAGTTCACAGTGGCTAAAAGAAATGGCTCATATGTCCATCAGGAGACGAACAGATAGAGAAAATATGGTATTTTTAAACATAGAGGGCCGCTCCGCCATAAAGAAGGACACACTTGAGTCATTTGTGGGAAAACGAATGCACCCTGAGACCACAATGTTAAGTGAAATAAATCAGACACATGGGCTTAAATATTACACGGTTTCTCTTACCTGAGAGACAGAAATATACCAAGTTCAATATAAAAGATATATAATAAGCAAGAGGTGACAGATCCTTTGCAGAACGAACCAGACCAAGATATAAAGGAAGGAGGGGAAGGAGGAGGAGAGGCGAAGGGGATGAAAAACGAAATGAGGTGTGGTGTGTACACGTACCAATGCCCACCATGAGTGCGGGCATTGTGCACTGCAGACGTGGACTAATAAAATAATTCGCAAAATGATGAATGCCCCAGTACTTAGGTGCTGAGGAAAAGATGGCTGGTGAGAATGACAGACTAATATTCCTCTTCCTGGGGAGCATTGTTCTTGGGAAGAGGCTGCCTGGCTGCTTTTCCACCTTTCTTTGAACCTCAGGGACCAGTGACTAGGGTGGGAATGTTTCCTTGCTGGTTTTGGAGACACTTGGTCTGCTGGGTGCTATTTCTGCCTCAGTCTTTCAGGTGTTCGACTGGGGACCCACCACCCAGCTTTGTCCTCTAGAGGTCAAAGGCATCATCTAGGCACTAAGGGAAGTAATATCTGGGATGTGGTCATCACACAGGCCAGAGCTACTGATCAGGAATTTCTGGTTGGATTTTGTATAAGAGACCTAAAACTATGACTGTGAAACCAATGACATGTCAGAATTGCTTGTGACAGCAGCTGGCTGACTGGAGATGCTTAAGAAACATTTGCTAATGATTAAATAAACAGAAAGGCCGGCTCTGCCTTTGCCACGTCCAGAGGGTGATTGCCTAAGCAGGAACTCCTGACAGGATGGGTCCATCTCTGCCCCTGCTGTGAGCACCCCTCCCCCTGCAACATCTGCCTCCCATGTGGTTAGAGTCATCATGAGGCCAGGCTGGCATCTAATTGGAAATAACCTCCCATTATTAAGGATGAAGACTCTGTACAGCACAACCTGCTCATCAGAAGTTTGCATGAAAATTATAGACACAGTTAGCAAAGGTGCCTGCCCTGAGCGTGCTTTGCTTGGACTCCTGGGACAGCTCTAGGACTGTCCCCGGAGAGAACACAGAGGCAAAAACACTTCAGATTCTCTTGTGCGTGCCAGTGCAGAGAAGACACGGAGGTTCAGGGAATTGATCTTCTGGGCTTGGGCCCCTGATGTTCTGTATTGCATGGTGAATCCTCGTCCTCCCTTACCCCATTCTTATTTAGTTGGTATGGAGAAACTGAGCCAGGTGTCAGCTCTAGGATGGGCTCAAAGCTCTCACTGGACTTTGCATGTGAGTCGCCTTTGGACAGTGATCCCAGGGTGACGGCTTTGAAAATGTTGCTCCTCACAGAAAGACAGGGCAGCTGACAGTACAGAAAGTGCATTCTGAGAGGTGGACACCTTATGTAGCCTCGTTTGGGAGCAGGTGGCCAAGTGCAGGCCCAGTGTGGACAGCCTGGCACCCAGCCACTGAGCTCGAGGCTTGGGAATGAGTGGATTTCTCCTGGAAGGTTAGCTCGCTGCTACTAGTAAAATACAGTAAAAGGACCTGGGTATGGTGAAGCATGTCTGTAATCTTAGCAATCGGGGAGGCTGAGTCAGGTGGATTGCAAGTTCAAGTCAGCCTGGGCAGCTTAACTATTTAGAGACCATCTCTCAAAACAAACAAAGTGAAAAAAGGGCTTAGGTTTTAAAAACTTGAGTAAAAACAGCAAAGGCCCTAGATTTAATTCTCAGTCTTCAAAAACAAAAACAAAACAAACAAAAAAGAACAAAAAACTTGGAGGAATAATTTGGGGGAGTAAATGGGCATAGTGACAAGTGATACATTCGTTAATAGCATAATTTTCCAAGATATAAGGCAACTAAATATCATGCAATTTCCTGATCAGCATCAAACAAGCTTCTGCTTAGATCAGTATCAATTGTAGCTCAACAAGGAAACAGAAAAGGAAATCATAACTCAACAAAGGTTTCATAGTTTTTCTTCTTAAACTAACCAGAAAAGGCAGAATAGGTAAGCATTTCATTTATTCAACTTAGTATTAGTATACTATGCTGATAGGCAGAAATAATGTCAAGAACCTTACAGGTAAGTCATTAAACGTATGATAGGTTATAGTCACAAAACCAAAAGAACGAAAAGTACAAAATGCAGAAGTGAAAACTGACAATACCCTACTGAACTACTGAACTTCAGGCTGGGGAGAAAAAATCACAATGTTACAATGTGTAAGGAATGAGGAAAATCCTGAAATTATGCTATAGAACAGCACAAGTCTAGGACCAAGAATCAAGCAAGGTGAGGAAGAATCTAAAAGAAATCTCGCCGCCGCTGCTCTGCAGTGAGCCCCGCGGCTGCTTCGCTGTGGGCCCTGTGGCTGCTCCGCAGTGGGCCCCGTGGCTGCTCCGCTGTGGGCCTCGCAGATGATCCACAGTGGGCCCCGCAGCTGCTCCACTGTGGGCCCCACGGCTGCTCCGCTGTGGGCCCCGCTGCTACTCTGCAGCGGGCCCCGCGGCTGCGCCGCTGCAGGCCCCGCGGCTGCTCCGCTGTGGGCCCCGCTCAGGGCACCTCATGGAGTGGACCTGCTCCCACCCATAGCATGACAACAGGGCAGAGCCAGGTGGTCCGCTGTGAGCATATGTGCTTTCCCACCTCCAACCATGGCAGTTTGTATACACCCCTGTATGTTATAGTATAGTCTGAGGCAGCTATATCTCTTCCCAAGGTGAGAGTCCAAGGATATAGATAAACCCAGGAGTACAGTTATTATCACAGGGAAGATGAGATTGAGTGGCAGGGCAACGGAGATGAGGGAGGAGAAAAACTGAATGATCAAATGGGCCATCATCTGTGTAAGTGAATAACAAAGGTGAAGGTAACATTATATAGGACAGCATCCAGAGCTAATTCCCTTCTATTTTCTCTATAATTCTGTATTTCCTCAATCATTTTTGTATTAACAGAAGTGAAGATAACCTTATATTATACAGCATCCAGTGCAAATTCCCTACTATCTTCTCTATAATTTGGTATTTCCTTTAATGTTTTTGTGTTAACTAATGTGAAGATAACTATGTAATACAACATCCAGTGCTAATTCCCTACTATATTCTGTATAACTCTGTATTTTCTGTATTGTTTATGGCTTTTCTGGTTCGTATGTCTCCATTCTTTTGTCTTTAAAATAAAATTAAAAATAAAATAAATCTCGGAATTGGGTGTGGTGGTGCATGCCTGTAATCCCAGCATTCCAGTACTGGAAGCCGGACTTCAGTGGACTTTGTTGTCTTGCGCCTGGCATAAAGCTGCTGTCCGCTGTGCCCTGGTTCCACTTCCAGCAGGTGACAGCAGCATAATAACCAGACACCGCAGGAACCAGCCAGAGAACGGTTTCCACGACAAAGGAGAAGTCACCGGGAATATCCAGCACACATAAACAGGCACTGACGTGGTCGTGGAGTCACTGTTTCATTAAGTAGGTAAATAAATAATGGGGTGCTTGTGTTGCAGGGAGGTGAGGAAGAGGGGGCCTGGCTCCTGATGCCGCACTGGCTCCATGCTGGACAGTTGCAGGCTCCTCCAGCTCTGGTGCAGGGACCACTGTGTTGACAGGGGTGGAATCAGGGATGAAGGGGGAATATACTTGAAGGAAAATGAAGAAAAGGCATTTGGCTTCCGCCCTGAATGACCAACACGCATCACCGGGTCTGCAGGCACAGTGGGGGACCAGCCAGCCTGTGTACGCTTGCGGTGCAGACAGCTTGACCTCCTGGGTGCCCTTGGAGGTTTCCTGAGCTGAGCGGCAGCCCATGCCTCGTCATGCTAAGGGAAGAAGGCTGAGAGGCGGGAATGAAATGGTGTTTGGCAAAGAAAGATGTGCAAGGAAGTGTCTTAAGGGAAAGGAGCTGCGTCCCTGTGACTATGGGAAAGAGCTGGGGAAGCTGTGGGAGCAGGAGCTGCAGGGGCCTTGGGAAGTCAGGGTCTGAGTGGTGGAGGAGTACATGGCCCGGAGACATCTCACTGCCCACACCCTCTTCTCCCTTCCCCCACCTGGAGGTCGCAGCCTCAGGTAAGAAACCTCAAGCAGTAGGTAGTAGGAGTTCCCAGGGCAAGTGAGGGACTCAGTGCCAATTGGGGATGTGGCCAACTTCCTGGGTGGCCCCTCCTGGGTCCCACTGTGAGCTTCTATGTGGTGACAGAGAAGAACCTCCAGATATCAAATATGTGGTCTTTGGCTTAGTGCTTTAGCTGAAAACTGTCCTCTGTGGTCCCTTGGTTCATCAGTTGCTCTAAAAAGCCTTGCAAAGGGTCTCTGGTCCTTGGTGCTCTGTTTCCTGTTCTATCTTGGGTCTAAGCCAAAGCTCAGGTGCCCTGTGTCCCAGGTTATTACCATGCTGGAGAGACCTGCTACTGCTTGAGGAAGAAAGGGATGCTGACTGCTTGTGGAGGACTCGTGGCCTTGGCAGGTATAAGGAAGTCCTAGCAATAGGATTCTCCTTCTTCTCAGGGACATGGCTGCCACCAGCCCATAGAAAGTGGTCCCATCTTGCTGACTTCCTTGCAAAATGCTTCCTGGATATTTCTTCCCTGTGTCTGCTTTGGTCTTTCAGAGGTAAAAGGAATGGGAAAGGGAACCTTATTCTTTGAATTGTTTTGATATTTAATAAGCCTTTAGTAGCAGTTATCAGGATTAAGGGTTGGGAGTATTGGTTTACATGCAAAGAAGAGCCATAGAAGGAAGTATGTTGGGAGTGGAGCATGGACGGAAAAGGAAGTCCTCTTCCTTTCAGAGAATGGGATGCAGGATCTTGTAGTATTGGGCAAATTTCCCGGGCTGCCTCCATGACTCCACTAAAACTTCTCTCTATTAATTAAATAATTAATTAATTTTTCTCCTTGATACTGGGAACTGAATCCAGAGCCTTTACATTGAGCTGTATTCTCAGCTGCTTATATTTTATTTTTTTAAAACTCTGAGACACGGTCTTTAAGTTGCCCAGGTTAGCCTCAAGCTTGTTGTCCTCTTCCTCCAGCCTCCCAGAGTGCTGAGATTACCACTGTGGGCTGGCATGCCTGGCTCTTCTCTCCTTACCCACGTGGAGGTCCAGAAGAGGTAGTCAATGCCCCACAGTAGAAAGAGGCCTTGTGGAAATGGGAAGGTGGGGCAGAAGGGAGACCCTAGAGAACTAATAGGAGCATGGAATTGTGAGTTTCCATGGTGATCCACAATTTCACAATGGAAGCAGGGAGTAAAGGTGTGGTATGTGTATGTACCAAGACCCCATCATATATTCATTATGTAAGGAAAATGTACACTGGTAAGGAAATAGAGGCAGGAGTTTGGAGTCAGGAGTGAGACCCAGGGGTTTGGAGTTGCATATGAGAACCAACCGGTGGGAAGGGACCAGGCCCAGCTTGGCTGGAGAGCCCCTGCTTTACCTCCTGGGTTAGTTCTGAGTCACTCCGACTGCACTGTCTTTGCTGGGCGTGGGAGGGGATCTGTCATTACAGCTAAAACACTCATTCCAGTTCTGGTAGCTCCCTTTCCTGGTTTGCTTGGAACCGGTAGAGCAGGCCTTTGGTACAGTGAGTGGGTGTTTTCTCCTTTAGCGAGTGAACTCTCTGCACCTTGGGGAGTTTGGCCAGCTTTTTTTTTTTTTTTAATTTTTTAATTTTTTTGTGTGTTGCTTGTCTTTCCTGATCCTTTCTGTCCCTAGACTGGAAAGAGGTAAAGTGGACAAGTGACTTCCTTGCTCGCCTGTTGGACGAGCCCTGGGAGCTCCATGTGGGCCTTGCTCCTGAGAGTGGCCATTCACCTGGGTGTTGCTAAAGAAGTGGTGAGGAGTGGGGTGGAGAGTCAAGGTGACTGAACCCACAGGGCTGAGCTTGGGTGTCATGTATCTGAGTGCACCTGCCTGCCACCTGTGCCCAAGGGTGAGCCTCACATACCTGGGTGTATCTACATTTCTTGATCATAAAGGGAGAGAGAAGCAGGAGGGAGGGACTGCTCTACTGTAGTAGTTTCAGTAGCTCTCATACGTGACTAACATTCTCTTCCCTGGCCCTCTGGCCTCTGATCTTTGTTGGTATATCCTGCGTTTGGGCTCAGTATCACTAGATAATATCTTTTTTCTTTAAATCTTAGCACACAAATGTTTTGTCTAATCCTACAGTGGCTTTATGGTTGGTGACATGTTTACAGCACAGGGGACAGAATATTCTTGGTTGAATATTCACCATCCCTCTCTCTCTTTTCTGCTGTCACAACACACATCTGACAAGACCCTGAAAATAACAGATGTGTCCTACCTTTTACGGCCATAAGGATGGGGGTGAAATGCTTTGGTCTTTAAGGAAATCCTTGCATCCATCTACTGAGCCAAATCCCTAGTCCCACTCCGCAGGGCTCACTGTGGGAGCCTAGAGAGGCCCTTTCAGGGCTGGTTTGCAGTACATGTTCTGTGACTTGCCAGCTGACTTCCCCTCTGTGCTTGCGTGTTATCATCTCTTGTCGCCTTGATTTTCTTTAGTGTCCATGTGGAGGATGGAGACGCTAGTGTCTTCCTGATGCTGGCCTGCCAGGGTCCCCTCCATGTTTCTCATGGCCTGTAGCCCATCTACCTTGTTCCTGTTTTCCCACAGAGTGGGTGTTCTCAGGGCTGCTGTGGGACTTTTTCTTTTAGAACTGAAACTGTTTTGTGCTGAGTGTGGTGGTGCATGCTGGTAATCACAGCATTTGGGAGGGTGAGGCAGGAGGATCGCTGTGAGTTCCAGGCCAGTCTGGGCAAAATATCGAGTTCAAGGCCAGCCTGTACCACATAGTGAGAGAAATCCTGTCTCAAGAAAAAACTGTTAAACTTGAAACAGTTCATTTAAATTGCCATTCATGTATTGGTCTAAGGGGAATGGGGAGGAAGGTAAATACATCCAACAGAGAATTTGGTCTCTATAGTTTGGCTGTTTGCAATTATTGTAAGGCTGTATTTTTTATGTGCCTTGACTTAGTGTTACTAGTTCCACTCCTGCTTATCAGTAGAGATGTACAATGCCCTCATCCTTCAGGATACTGTACTAGCATATTCCCAGTTAGAAAAGTTGTCTATATAAGCAAGAAGTCAGCAAAGATTCAATTGCTGGCTTTCCATTTGGTGTGAGCAATCTTTGTGTGTCTGTGTCTATGTCTCTGTTTCTGTCTCTCTGTCTTACTCACTGGAGGGCAGGAATCCTTGATGTTCTAATAGCTGAACATCAAGGGGTACCAACTTCATCTTTCATTTATGACATTTTTCTTCAGGTCTTTCCTGAATTTCTTTATATCCTTTGGGGATGGCAAGGAGAATCATGAGTATGTTGTTGGGGAGCTCTTTACGCAAAATCATCTTCTCTCCTTCTGAGCCAAAATCCAACTTTGATGAGCTTTTTGAAGCTGATAGATCATTTGCTTATCAAGGAAGGTCTGTTTTTACTTCTTTCTAGTTTGTCTTTCTGCATAGAAAAGCAGGAGAATTAGAGCCTCTCATGGCAACAGTTCCCAACTGGTTTCAGATTCATGATTCAGATACTCATGTGAGGTTTGGGAAAAGAAGTGAGACACAGGCCTCTCCAAGGGCCCAGTTGTGTGGTGGCCTCTAGATCATGGGTTGCAGGTCCAGGTGTGGCAAGTGGTTTCCTGATTATAGAGTAGGCATACACTTCCATGTTGTGCTTTTAGGTCATTTCTAAAAACTTCACTTGGAGTTTGTTTATTCAGTTTTCTAATGACTATGATCATTGTCTAATCATCTGAGAAATCTTTCTGCTTCATTATTACTTGCCAATAACTTTGACCAATGTGAACCCAATGCAGAAACCTTGATTATTGCTGTGTGATGTGGCTTAGTTTCTGAGTGGATTTTGGAAATCTGGTACCACACCATCTTTTCTGAAAGTTTTTTTTTTAATACCATTTTAGGTAATAAAATTCAGATGTTTGTATGTGAGAGCTGTCTGTATTTTATTATCACCTTTGGGAGTTTGCTTAGGAAGTAAGATCATTGATTTTTAGAGATTTCATATACATTTTATCTCCAAAGCCTTGGTGACGGTATAAATACCAGTCTTTCTTTTGCAGATCAGATAGTATTTTCTTCTTACACCAGTTTCTATTGGTATCTTTTTCATAAGATTTAATTTTATGTCTTATGTTTGAGTGTCTTGCTGCCATGGTGTGTGTGTGTGTGTGTGTGTGTGTGTGTGTGTGTGCGTGCGCGCGTGATTTTTTCTTCTCCCAGTTTCACTTTGGACATTGTTCATTTTGCTGCTACTCTCCCCTGCCTTCATGCTGACACGTGCTGTCCCCATGTTCCCTGCATTCTCATCACTCAGGTCTTCACCAAGATTGTAGGGAAAGGAGAATGCTGGCTTCTGTCTTCCTGCAGGAAGAGCATGTGAGCTGATTTTGCAGAAACAGTAAAGTTTAACACAGTATAAATAAGGGTAGATAGAGCAGAATTTGACACATGTAAAGATTTAGACAGAGAGAAAACTGTGGTGGGCTCTGTAAAATGAGGGAACTCTTGGAGCCAGAGCACAACGGCCACCTAAGAAGTCATGGTGACCAAGTGGAGCAAAGGTGAGTGCACTTTTACTGTGTTATTCTAAGAGAACCCAGGGTCCTACGCAGCCCATAACAATAACAACAGCAATAACATACCATTATGCATTTCTGATTTTTACTTGCATTTCTCAAATAACATTAAAACTCTCACTTCTTCCTCCCGTTCTTGTTTCTACTTCCTGTTTTCTTGTCCTGCTTCCCAACACCTCAACACTGCTTCGACATCTTTTAATCTCCAGTATTTTCCTGACACAAAGCTCCTGTATCTTTCCTGTCCCTTTTCCTTTCTAATCTCTTTATTAAGTTTACTCAACATCTCCAAGTCTTTTCTTTCTCTGGTCCTTTCTTTGTCTGACTTTCTTGATTGTGTATTTGAAATAGGCTTGAGAGAGAGGCAGAACCTTCTCTGGAGAGCAGGAAGAGAGAAAGGCAAATACCATAGCCAATTAAATTTAGGAATTTGGACTTTATTCTGTAGCTGGTGGCAGAATTTTTAGCCAGGGAGGGACACAGTCAGGTTTACTTTTGAGAATTGCAGAGCATAAACAAATACTTCAGTTATATAACCATAGAAAGTGCTTAGCATTTAGTCACTCTATTTGTGTGTGTCCCACTATCCTAATATAAGATAAGAGAGAACTTGTCATTGCAGATAACTTTAAACAACTTAGCTAAATATAAATAGAAAATTGGGGCCTGGGAAAAATATCTCTGGCAACATGAATGTCCTGGTCTCCTCACTTCAGCTTCAGACTTACTGAAGAGTTGCTCCAGGGGCACTGGGGAAACTAGCAATCAACTTCTGTACTTTACATAATCATAGTAGCTGGCTTCAAAGGTAACTTCTTAGTGTTTTGGGAAAGTTGAGGACCAAATAATAAAAATGTAAGTGTAAGTTTAGAAATGCTGAGGACTGAGAATACTGCTTTCAAAAGTGTAAGAGACAGGGCATGAATGGGCCTGAATGGTCAGCACAGTAATTAACTGTCTTGTATTAGTTATTTCTCAGATTTTTCATAGGTACTTCACAGGAAGGATCTAAATATTATTTTTGTCTGGGTGGGTTTTTAAAGCAGCTGTGATTTACGTATCTTTTACATAGGAATAACAAATCTCTGTAGGCGGCTGAGAAAGTGTAAGTATCTTACTCTTTGGACTGGCTTATGCCATAAGACACATTTCTGTATTATTGGTTTATGTGATATGACCTTATAGTGCCAGCTGAATTTTCAGCACTTCCCAAGGACAGCGACTTAGAGAATGCTAAGCCCTTCTTTCCTTCAGGAGATGAAGGCATTGGAATCCCCTATTTGGAGCAGGGTGCTTGGTGAACCACAACACAAAGATCCTCCAAGGGGTGATGTGTGCCAGACAATCCTCTGCATAGATTCAGACATGTAGAAATTTCCTGTGCAGTCAGTGCACAGTAAATGTAAATTCCTTTTTATTTCTCAGTAACAGACTGGTTTGCTTATCAAGATGAACATAAAGCAAAGAATACACCATTTTCAACTTTTATTTTTTGTTGTTGTGTCTTTGTGATTTACTTAGATGGAGAGGACATTTTCATTAAGATGGCAGAGTGGTCAACAGCCACGAAGCAGAATCTCTGAGATTTGGTGTCCAGACACTGGAATATAGCAATGTGAGGAAGAACAAAAGGAGGGCAGTGAAGGATGTGAAGCCAGAATTGAAGTCCACGGGGAGAGCAAGGAGAGAGACCTCAATGCAGAAGAAGGAGGCAGCAAATGGTGCTTTCTCTCTGAGTCCTGACCCACTGTGTGGGAGGGGCAGCTTGAGCCTGTAGATGCATGGTTACTATTGATGACCCCAGAGGCCTGCAGAGAGAAACACACCAGTGGAATAGAGCAGTGGATCAGCGGACTGGAATGGCTAATGAGTTTTTCAGGTTGAGAAATCCCCTAGGAGAGGGCAACTGGCCAGTAGCCATCTTGGAGAGAGGCCAACTGAGCTTGGGACTCAGAGCCATTGCAGGCTGGCTTTGTCTAGTGGCTCCCAGTGTGAAGGTGAGGTGAAACCAAGTTCAAGTCTGCAGGAGATCAAGAAGCCAGGTTCAGGTGGCAAGGAGCAAAGTTCAAGCCAGCGGGAGTCACACAGTGTTACTGGTTGAAGAAATTGAGTTCTATTCTCACAGCCAGAAACTAGCCTGAACTTTAGTGGAACTAAAAGTGTAGGCTTTCTGAGATGATCAACTATCCTGCCGTAAATCTACTGCTGGATTGCTGGGGTTAATCAACATGGATATGGGTTCTTATTTCCCATTCTGTTTACCAGTGACAGCAGAGACATGTCTTGAAGTAGACATTTGTTTTCTTCTTTTCCTTTTTTTTCTTGGTTGTTCTTGTTTTTATGAGTGTAGACATTGGTTGTTCTTGTTTTTATGAGTGTAGACATTGTTTCTAGTTTTCTTGTTGTTATTTTTCTGTTCTATTCTTATTTTTATTTCTTTCTTCTCTCTTTCCTGCCTATCTTCACCAGTTTCCCAAAGTTCACATAATCTTACCTTATACTTTATGTATACCTTATATATAGAAGCCTTGCTTCCAATCTCCCCACTCCCTCCTCTTCCTCCTCCTCCTCCTTCTTTTTCTGTTTCTTTATTTTTCCCCCTAACCTTTTCTAAATTTTCTCCTCTGAGTGTGAAATCACCATACTGAGGGCACATTTACTGTATACAGTTTTCTGGTTTGTTTTAGATTTTGTTATATAACTATAAGTATAGTTTATATAGGTAAAGGAGGCAAATTAATATTTACCACAGTTTGTCATATTCTAGCCTAAGTTTGACGCTACTGCTATGACTGATTGTACTACTTTAGCCAAGGTGACATAATTGTTCTAGGAAGTTGTTCTTCCTGGTATGTCAGGACTGAGATCACCTAGGGATAACAAACAATACTCTGGGTCACTCCAAAAACTAGAGGATAGGCCAAATAAGCAGCAGCTTCCCATTCCCAATAAACTGAAGAGGTAGGATCTTGCAACAGACTCAAAACCCAAAGACCAGCTACTCCTGGATGACATCTCTGAGAAGTAGTAATTTCCTAAGGGTTCTAAATACTAGCAATAAAGCTACTCACCATAAGAAATTTAAAAGCATGAAGCCATGAATTAAACTAAAAAATAAAAATAAAATATTAGAGGACTCTTAAGCAAGATGTGACCCCAGACTTCCAGCTTACCAAACTCAGAACAGGGGGCAATGAGATGGAATCATTTTAAAAGCACTCACCTGGATTCTCTGAAGTAGTAGGATCAGAAGTAACAAAGCAGATGAATGAACCTCTGGGGAAAAAAATCAAATCAGAAATAATTTCCCAGATAACTACAGAGATGGTGACAATAGTGAAATCTGTGGTTAGCAACTCTAGAGCAGATACAGCTTAAAAAATATCAGGGTAATACTTGCCTCCAGCAATGAGTTCAGGAGAACTCCTTCCTTTTCAATTTCCTTAAAGAGTTTGAGAAGTATTGGCATTAAGTCTTCTCTAAATTGATTGTAGAATTCAGCTGTGACTCTATCAGGACCTGTGCTTTTCTTCATTGGCAAATCCCTTGTTCTTGTATTGGAAGAACCAATATAGTGAAAATTGGCCTCCCTTACAAAATTGTTATACAGACTTAATGTAATCTTCATCAAAATACCAATAGCATATCTCACAGAATTAGAGAAAATCATAAAATTCATTTGGAACCAGAAGAGACCTAGAATAGCAAACACAATTCTGGGCAACAAAGATAAGGCAGGGTGCATCACAATCCTTGGCTTGAAATTATGTAAAGAACCATGCCAAAAGTGGGCATCTGAAATGACTACATACTTCTCAGATGAAGAAGTACAAATAGCAAGTAAATATGTGAAAAATGTTCCACATCAACAGTCATTTGAGAGATGAAAATTAAAACAATGCTGAGATTCCATCTCACCCCAGGAATTATGGCTATCGAGAAATCAACCAATAACAAATGCTGGAGGGGTTGTAGGGATAAAGAAACCCCTATACCCTGTTGGTTGGAGTGTAGATTGGTGCAACCACTGTGGAAATCAATGTGGAGGTTCTCAAAATAACTGAAACTAGACGTTCCATTTGACCTATATAGTCCTCTTGTTGGTATCCTCCCCAAAGCATTAAAAGCATCATACCACAGTGGTATATGCACACTCATATTTATAGCAGCACAGTTTATAATAGCTATATCTTTTAAACAGTCCAAATGCCCATTAATGGATGAATGGATAAAGAAGATATGATATTTCTGTGTATACAAAGGAATGCTCCTCTGCCATAAAGCAGGATAAACTTGAGGCATTTCCAGCTAAATGGGTGCACCTTGAGACCATACTCTTAAGTTAAATAAATTAGACACACATGTTCAAACACCACATTTTTTCTCTTGTTTGAGAAAGTCAAAGGGTAAATAAGGACTGAATATATAAGAAATATTGGGAAATGAGAAGAAAATGCTCACATGAGAAGGTGAGGAAGGAAGGGGAGGAAGAAAGGAAGGAAGGGACAAGAAAAAAAAAATACAAGGAGAAGAAAGAAACAATGCTTTTGTAAATAAGAAAGGGAAGAGTGGTTGAAGGGATGAGAGGGGATGAGAAAAGCAGAGCAATCAAGAAAATCATGCACTGGTACAAATTCGGCAGCACGGCTGGATACAAAGTCAACACTCAAAAACCAATAGCATTCCTATGCACGAATAACAAATGCACAGAAATTAGGGAAACCACACCTTTCACAATAGCATCCAAAAAAATGTACTACATAGGAATCAATCTAACAAAAGAAGTAAATCATTTATGAAGTGAAAATTACAGTACTCTGGAAAAAGAGACCAAAGAAGATTTCAGGGCTGGGGCTATAGCTTAGTGGTACAGAGCCTGTTTGGCAAGCACAAGGTCATGAGTTTGATTCCCAGTACCCAAGAAAAGAAGATTTCAGAAATTGGAAAGATACACTTTGCTCATGGATAGGAAGAACTAATATTGTGAAAATAGCCATAGTCCTAAAATTGTACAGATTCAGTGCAGTCCTGATTAAAATATCATTCGTATACCTCACAGATTTAGAGAAAACATTCCTAAAATCCATCTGGTACCAGAAGAGACCTAGAATAGCAAAAGCCATTCTGGGCAACAAGGGAAGGGCAGAAGCCATCACAATCCCCCTAGCTTGAAATTATTTGACAAAGCTGTTGTTATAAAATCAGCACAGTACTGACAAAAAACCAGACTAGAGACACAAAAGATCAATGGAACCGATTAGAAGATGCAGACAAAACTACGAACACACTCAGTCACTTTATTTTTGACAAAGGGACCAAAACATGTTCACTGGAAGGAAGATAGCCTCTTTAATAAATGGTGCTGGAAAAACTGGCTTTCCACATGCTGAGGACTAAAACTAAACCTATGTCTATCACCATGCACTAAACTAAAGTCAAAATGGATCAAAGATCGAGGTATTAAAACAGAAACAGTGAATCTACTGGAGGAGAAAGTAAGTAGAAATCTTGAAGACATAGGGGTAGTCAGAGTTCATGAACAAAAACCAGAACACATGAGAAATACTTTAAAGAATCAACAACTGGGATCTCATCTTATTGAAAAGTTTTTGTACATCAAAAGAAATCATCAACAGTGTAAAAAGGAAGCCCATAAGTTGGGAAAAATTTTAGCCCACTGTCCCTCAAACAAAGGACTGCTATCTAAAACATATAAAGCATTAAAAAAAATCAGCCTTCCTGAATTCAAAGATTGAATAAAAAAAATGGATTTTGAGATGAATATACACTTTTCAGATGAAGAAATACAAATGACAAATAAATATATAAAAAAGTGTTCAACATCATTGGTCATGTGAGAAAAGCCAATTAAAACAGCACTGAGAGTCCATCTCACCCCAGAAAGAACGGCTGTCATCAGAAAATCAGCAATAACAAGTGGTGGAGGTACTGTGGGGAATGTAGATCGGTGAGACCAGTGTGGAAATCAGTGTGGGGGCACCTGGTGCAGACAGGAGGTCCTCACTCAGAGGGCCTGAGAACTGCTCTCACGCAGGTTAGCGCATGGGCCCTGCCTGCATGTGCCCAGCACTGAGTGAGGTACGGGTGCCAGTGCTCAAGTGCTGCTGACACTGCAGTTCAGGATTGTGCTTCATGTGCGCCCTGCCCTTTTGGAGCTCACACACACAGGCAGTCTGTGATTGCTGTTGGTGTGGCCCGCTCCTGGCTTCTCTGCATGGACTGAACTGATTGGAGAAGCAGAATCAGGCAGGCCGCAGGGCCGTGACCCGCTGATAGCATGTTTCCCAGCTTAAGGCTGCCAAGAGAACCAGGTATTTCCCATCTATTTCCTGGGGGCAGAGCGGGCAACTCACAACCCTGACACCATTACTATCTGAGTTTCCACCCTCTGTGTGCCTGGTACAGACAGGAGATCCTCACTCAGAGGGCCTGCAAACTACTATCACTGAGGATCACACGTGGGCCCTCCCTGTGCATGCCCAGCGTTGAGTAAAGTAGGGGTGTGGGCACTCCATAAGCTGTTGACACCATGCTTCGGGTCTGGGCTTCACTTGTGCCCTGACTTCCTGGGGTCACACACACAGGCAATCTGTGATCACTGTTGCTGTGGCCTGCGTCTGGCTCCAGCGCATGACCTGAACTGATTGGAGACACAAAATCAGATGGTCCACAAACTGTTGACCCTGCAGTTCATGTCTGGGTTTTGCCTGTATCCTGAATTGCCTAGGGTCACAGGACCACTGGTCTGTGATTGTGCAACCAGTGCAAACGGATTTGGGGTCATACACGTGCCCTGAACTCTAAGGGGTCGCTGGATCAAACCATCTGCCATCACTTGACATCATAGTTCATGTCTGAGACCTGGGAGAATTAGGTACACTTCACCATCTACTGGAAGACCCCAGCCTAAGAAGCACATTTCGGTGGACACTGAGGGGCAGGCCTGCCCACCAGGAAACCTAGGGCCACTAGTGATGTTTGCTGAACTGCCGGAGAAGAGGGAGACTGAGCATTGTGCATCTGGCATCGAACATGGCGAGGCAAAAGGCTAAAATGCAATTGTAGAACTCCACCCTACTCAGAACAAGACCAGGAGATGTCAACATAGGAAAACTTGGTAAACATACACCTGAAATTGCTGAAATGATTGCAGTGGAAGTAAAGAAACAACTCCATCAGGCTATAGGAGAGATCATATCACATATAATCTCTCAGACAAAAAATGAAATGACAATAATAATGAAAGAAACGCTCCACACATCTAGAGAAGAAACAGAAGAAAATAGATGAACATAGGCAATGGATGGAAATGTTACATGAGCAATATAGGAATGAATTAGAATGCATGAAACAGCTTCAAAGAGATTTCCAGGAAATCAAAACTTCCACTGAAAGCTTGCAAAACTGCTTGAATGAAGCTGAAGGTAGAATTTCACATTTTAAAGACAGCATGACAGCCAGCACTTGTGAAAGGAAAAATCTCTTAAAATCAACAAGGATGCAGGAAAAATCAATCCAACAGCTGCAAGATGAGGAAAAGAGAAATAATGTCACAGTAACAGGAGCCAATGAAACAGCAGGAGGTGACACAAATGACATCAAAAGAATATTCACAGAAATAATAGCAGGAAATTTCCCAAGCATGGAAACAGAATCTGAGATACAGGTAAATGAAGCATATAGAACTCCTACTAGTCATAACCATAATAAAACTATACCCAGACATATAATAATCAAGATCCCAGATCTCCAGAAAAGAACAGAATATTAAAAGCTTCCAGAGAAAAGAAACAGATCATGTATAAAGGAAGGCCCATTAGAACCACGGCAGACTTCTCCACACAAACTATCCAATAGATAAGAGCTTGGAGCGAAGTATTACAGGTCCTAAGACAAAACAGCTTCCAACCAAGAATAATGTGTCCTGTCAAACTATCCTTCAATTTTTTTTTTTTCAGTACTGGGGATCGAACTCAGGACCCTGCACTTGCTAGGCAGGCGCTTATTCCACTGAGCTATATCCCCAGCCCCTATCCTTCAAATTTAACAGATAAATATTTCCATGACAAAAATCAACTGAAGAACTTCATGAATGCCAAACCATCCTTACAAAAAGCACTAAAAAGCATTCTAGACAGAGAAGAAAATGACTGCAATTTCAAGAACAGCAATAGAAAGGAACCCTCAAGAAGAGCAAACAAGTAAACAAGTAGAAAAAGTAAGAAACCAACAGCAAGTAAATAACACGACAATGATAAGCCAGCACATATCGGTTATAACTGTAAATGTAAATGGCTTCAATTCACCAGTCAAAAGAAACAGACTGGAAGAATGCATTAAAAAACAAAATCCAATGATATGCTGTATACAGGAAACACATTTTACTCAAAAGGAAATCCATAGACTGAAAATTAAAGAATGGAAAACAATACACCATGCAACAGGAACCCAAGAAAAAGCAGGAGTAGCTATTATTGTTGCAGACAATGTAAACTTCAAATTGAAGACAATCAAAAGAGATAAGAAGGTTGCTACATACTTGTCAGGGGGACATTGCAAGAGGATGAGTTAACAATCCTAAATATATATACACCAAATATCAGAGCACCAAACTATATAAGACAAATCTTAGCAGACATAAAAACACATATAATTATAACACTATTGCAATAGAGGACCTTAACACCCCTTTGACACAATGAGATAAGTCAACTGAACAAAAAATCAGCAAAGAAATAACAGATCTGAGCCAAAGGTGTGAACAAATGGACTCAGTAGATGAATACAGAGTGTTCCAACCCACAACATCAGAATGTACATTTTTCTCAGCTGCACATGGGACTTTCTCTAAAATAGACCACATTTTAGCCCATAGAGCATACTTACCTAAATGCAAAAGAACTGAGATTATCTCATGCATATTATCTGACCACAGTGCAATGAAATTAGAAATTAATGGAACTCCAAAAACTCCATTAAACACCAACCTCCTGAACAACCAATGGGTCACAGAAGAAATTAGAGAAGAAATTAAAAAATACCTACACACAGCAAAAATGTAGATACAACTTACCAGAATCTGTGGGATATAATGAAAGCAGTCCTCAGAGGGAAATTTATAGCGATGAACTCACACATAAGGAAAACAGAAAGAGAAAAAATAAATAGCCTAATGCTGCACCTCAAACTTTTAGAAAAAGAACAAGTGAAGCTCCAAAGAAGGGGGGAGATTATAAAGATCAGGGAAGAAATTAATGCAATTGAAATGAAGAAAACCCTACAAAAAATAAATGAATCAAAGAGTTGGTTCTTTGAAAGAATAAATAAAATTGATAAAACCCTAGACAACCTTATCAAAAAAAGAAAGGAAAGAACTCAAATACATGCAATATGAAATAAAAAGGATGAAATTCCTACAGATTCTACAGAAATTCAGAAAATCATTAATGCCTACTTTGAAAACCTTTACTCCCATAGGATAGAAAACTCAGAAGAAACAGACAGATTCCTAGATATGTACAAATTACCAAGGTCGAGTCAAAAATATATAAAAATCCTGAACAACCTAATGTTGATTAATGAGATTGAAAATGTGATTAAAAACTTACTGACAAGAAAAGCCCACGCCCTGCTGAATTCACAGCAGAATTTTACAAGAAATTCAGAGATTTAATACCAATGCTCCTCAAACTCTTCAATGAAATTGAAAAGAAAGCAATTCTCCCTAACTCATTTTTGGATGTAAATATTATACTGATACCAAAATGATAGACCCAACCAAGAAAAAGAACTACAGACCAATCTTCCTAATGAATATAGATGCAAAGATACTCAATAAAATACTAGCAAATAGAATGCAGCAAATCATGAAGAAAGTCATATACCACAACAGAGTTGGATTCATTCCAGGAATGCAGCAATGGCTCAATATTCACAAATCAATTAATGTTATATACCATATCAATTGAGCCAAAGACAAAAACCATATGATCATCTCAATCCATGCAGAAAAAGCTTTTGACAAAGTCCAACATGCATTCATGATATAAACTCTACAGAAAATAGGAATAGGTGGTCTTTACCTCAACCTGATCAAAGCCATCTATGACAAACCAACAGCCAACATCATACTAAATGGACAGAAACTGAAAGCTTTTATTTTAAAATTGGAAACAAGACAAGTATGTCTGCTGTCACCACTCCTGTTCAACATAGTTCTGGAAGCATTAGCCAGCACAATTAGATAAGAGAGAGAAATAAAATGAGTAAGGATAGGAAGGGAAAAAGTAAAACTATCACTATTTGCAGATGACATGATACTTTACATGGAAGACCCCAAAAACTCTGTAAGAAGACTCCTTGAATTAATCAACACATTTAGCAGTGTAGCTGGATACAGAGTCAACACCCCAAAATCAATAGCATTCCTGTACACAAACAACAACAGACTGAGAGAGAAATTAAGGAAACCATACCTTTTACAATAGCATCCAAGAAATTGAAATATTTAGGAATCAATCCAGCAAAAGAAGTAAAAGATCTATTCAGTGAAAACTACAGTACTCTGAAAAAAGAGATTGAAGGGGATTTCAATAAATGCAAAAACATTCATTGCTCATGGATAGGAAGAACCAACATTGTGAAAATGGCCATACTACCAAAATTGTTGTACAGAATCAACACAATTCCCATTAAACTACCACTAGAATACATCACAGATCTAGAGAAAACATTCCTTAAATTAATCTGGAACCAGAAGAGACCCAGAATAGCAAAAGCAATCCTGGGCAACAAAGACAAGACAGGTGGAAAAACAATCCCTGACCTGAAATTATACTACAAACATACTGTAATAAAATCAACATGGTACTGGCTAAAAAACAGACCTGAAGATTAATGGAACAGACTGGAAGACACAGACACAACCACAAACACACTCAGCCACCTAATCTTTGATAAAATGGCTAAACAAACTCACTGGAAGAATGATAGCCTCTTTAATAAATGGTGCTGGAAAAATTGGTTTGCCACCTGCCAAAGACTGAAAATAGACCCAAGTCTATCATCATGCACCAAACTCAAGTCAAAATGGATCACAGATCTCAATATTAAAACAGAAACAATAAATCTATTGGAAGAGAAAGTAGTTAAAAACCTTGAAGGCATAGGGGTAGGCAGAGAGTTCATGAACAAAAACCAAACTGTCCGTGAAACACTTTAAAGAATCAACGACTGGGATATCATCCTACTGATAAGTTTCTGCACATGAAAAGAAATCACCAGCAGAGTAAAAAGAAAGCCCACAAATTGGGAAAATCTTGTAACTGACTGCTCCTTGGACAAAGGTGTTCTACTAGAACATATAAAGAATTAAAAAACATCAGCCCCTCCAAATTCAAAGACCTAATCCAAAAACAGGCAGCTGAGATGAATACACACTTCTCAGATAAAGAAATACAAATGGCAAATAAATACATGAAAAAATGTGCAACATCATTAATTGTTCAAGAAATGCAAATTAAAACAACACTGAGATTTCACCTCATTCCAGTAAGAATGGCTAGCATTAAGAAATCAACAAGTAACAAATGTTGGC
The DNA here is from genome assembly GCA_004027595.1 of Dinomys branickii. Taxonomy (NCBI): domain Eukaryota; kingdom Metazoa; phylum Chordata; class Mammalia; order Rodentia; family Dinomyidae; genus Dinomys; species Dinomys branickii. The sequence goes on from PVLD010019464.1 coordinate 20,697, forward strand.
AAGGTTGTGGAGAAATAGGAACTCTTCTCCACTGCTGATGGGAATGCAGATTGGTGAAAGCACTGTAGAAATCATTTTAGAGATTCTTTAGCAAACTAGGTCTAGAGGTCCCATTCAACCCAGCCATTCCCCTACTGTGTATTTTCCCAGAAGATCTGAAAACATCATATCACAGTGATATTTGTGCGCCCATATTCATAGTGGCATAATTTGTAATTGCTAAACTGTGGAAGCAACCAAAATGTCCATCCACTGAGGACTGGATAAAAAAAAATTGTGGTACTTTTATATAATGAAGTATTACCCAGCTATAAATAAAGATAAACTCGAGTCTTTTATAGGTAAATGGCCACAACTAGAGACCATACTCATAAGTGAAATAAATCAGACCTGCATGTGTAAGCGCAGTATTGTCTCACTAGTGTAAGTACCTGAAAGAGTGAATAAAAACTAGGAGGTATGATAGACATTGTGAAATGGAAGAAAAATGCTCAAAAGTAAGGGGCAACTGGAGTGTGGGAAAGGAGAAGGCAAAGAAGGGGAAATTATGTATGTATGTATATACAGGATAGCTAACAGTTGTACTACTGTCTTCTGTTACTTTACTGAAAGGAACAGTTAATGATTACTTGTTTGATCATTACAGCATGTCTCTATTTGTTTTCCTGAGAAACCACTTTGAGGTTATTAATACATAATACAATAACCACTGTTAATTTCCTACCATTTGTCTGTAACTCTGTATTATTTGTATGGTTCTTGTGCTATTTTGTAAATGGATGTCTGTTGATATGTTTTATTCCTTTATTTTTAAAATGAAATAATAAAAAAGAAATTAGTATGGAGATTCTTTACAAAACTAGAATTAGACTTAACCCAGCTATTAATCTTCTGGGTATTTTTCCAGAAAAACTGAAAACATCATACCAAAGTGATATATGTGCACCCATGTTTATAGGAGCACAATTGGTCATAGCTAAATCTTCAAAAAAACTTGAATACCCATCTACTGAGGAATGAATAAAACAGATGTGGTGTTTTCATACAATAGAGTATTACTCAGCTATAAAAAAGATAAACTCAAGGCTTTTATAGGTAAATGGATGCAACTAGAGACCATAATCATAAGCAAAATAAATAACACCCACATGTGTAAATGTCATATTGTCTTCCTAGTATAAGAACATGAGAGTAAATAAAACCTTAAGGGTACAATTGATACTGTGAAAGGGAAAGAAACTCCTCAAAAGGAAAGAACAAGTGGGATGAGGGACAGGGGAAAAAAGAAAGAAGGGAAATATATATATGTATATACAAGGATAGCTAGGATAATTGCACTGCTGATGTCTATTGGTTTATTAAGAACAGTTAATGCTTAAAATTACTTTGGCCTATTTTGCATGCTTATAGGTGGAAATCTGAACAACTAACTCAAAGACAACAATTTGCAATATAACAACCATTGTTGAATTCCTACTGTATTGTTTAATGAAGCTCTATATAATTTCTAATATTTTGTTTTATTGTTTTTTATTCTCTTTGATCAATCTTGCATTCTTATATCTGGTAATCTGAGCAACTTCATTGAAGATAACAGTATGTAACATAACAACATTGTTAATTTCCTATCACCTTGTTTAGCAGTTCTGTATCATTTTCATTTTTTGTTTTGTTTTTGTCTATTTTGTTGTTGTTTTGTTATTTTTTCCTTTAAAATAAATAAATATTTCCTCCCTAAAAAAGACAGAGAAAGGAAAAGTTGCTTGGCAGGTCCATGTGAAAGATGTGATACTTGAAGGTCCAGAAACATAAACTTAAGCAGAAGGAGTTTTCATGATGGGCCTTCCATGAGCAGAGAGGGAGCTTTCCCTTTACCAACAAAAAACTCTCAACTTTGCCTCATTAATCAAAATGGAGTTGCCTGCAGAGGTCACTGGGGATACACAAGCCATCAGCCTACTAAGTATGTAGTGAAGACTGGCAGTTTAGCTTGTGAATGTCAAAACTTAAGAGTCATTCAACAAATAGTTACCTGTTTCCTCTTTCTTTCACTAGGTATAATTTTTAGTTTGCTATTTTTATATTCCAGCTTCATACCAGTTCCTCTTTTTGCTATACTATGGTGTTGAAATGTACTTATTTTTGGACTATTTAGTATCAATTAATAAAGAGTTCTTTTGGAGGGGAAGTTTCCTAAATATAAAGAAGTTTTAGACAGTTTGATGCAGGGAAATAAAATGCCTGATATTTTTAGCCCTTTCTTTTGCGAATATTATAAAATTTTTTATCTGTATCTTAGAATTGCAAATGGTAAAACTTGATATGTACATTTAAGTGCATATAGAGGAAATGCTTAATATGAATTCTAGATTATCAGACCTGGTGGCAAAGGTATATTTTTCCTGAAAAATTAAAGATTTTAATGGGAATATTTGCATGAGAAATATCTTACTTTTCTCTGAATGCTATGCTTTTCTCAGAAACTGGTAATTTCCTTTCAGCATTTTAATTAATGTCTTTCTTTCTTCTAAAGTATGTTGATAATGATCCAATACTTGAATTTGAGACTCTGTTTAGCCTTGTAGATCTTGAAATTATGTGTTTCTCAGTGGGGAGATCATTTGAATTTGGAATGAAAGTATTGATTCTGTATAGAAATGACAAACCCGCATTTCCTAATGCAATGACATAAAAAATTCAGAGCAAAAATTATAGGTCAGTTGCAAGGAAAAAATGGTGCCTTGATGTTCAGATCCTCTGGAATTATTCTGTAAAGCTTGCAGCAATTTTCTGCAGTGCTAGGCATGACTTTGTTAAGTTTTCACTAAAAAGAAAGCATCACCTTCTGTTTTAAAATTTTACCAGAGAAATTTAATAAATCAATTGTAAAAGAAATTAAATGGAAAAAATGTAAACAGTCTCTTAAAGTTCTTCAGATGTTTTTGCTGTTTTACCAAAGTTGAGAAATCTTGCTTTCTTTGAACAGATGATTATGTCCTAGGTTCTCCTAAAAGTGAAACATTTCTTTTTTCTCTTTATATTTTCTTTTATTCTTTTTATATTTTAGCATTTTAAAATTAAACTTATTTTTTAACAGATACATGAAAACTTAAAAGGTGTACATATTAATGAGGTAGTGTGATATCCTACATATGTGTACATTGTATAATGTTTAAATCAGGTTAAATATACCCATCTGATTTACTGTTTCTTTATGATAGCTTCTTGGCCTTTTGGCTAAGATCTAGTGCAGTATCTGTTCTTATCAGTATTATTTCTTTATGGCAGAACCTTTCAAAATCCTTTCTTATAGCTTTTTGTAATGTACCCAACATTACTTTTTTAATTTAAAATGTATTTTTTAAAAATTTAACTCTCTATTGGTACTTGTTTGCAGCATGTAACGATCACATGCCTTGTGGGGAGTTGGTATGTGCATGTGATACATCTGAGTTCTTTTTTCTTCGCCACCCCCTCCTGTCTCTCCCTCCTCTACCTCTTGGTCCTCTTCCCTTTTGCAAAACACCTACCTCTCTGTTTTCTATGATCTCTGTTTTATTTTGCTCTTTAATTTATTTATACTTTGAGTTTCTCACATGAGAGAAACCATGCAATAGTTAAGCTTCTTTGTCTGATTTGTATCACTTAACATTATGGTCTCCAGGTGCATCTGTTTTCCTATAGAAGATTCAAGTTTTTCCTCTTTAATGACGGAGCAGTATTGCAATGTGTATAAACACCACATTTTTTTATCCATTCATTCTCAAAAGCCTGAAACTAGAAATTCCGTTTGACCCTGCTATTCCCCTTCTGGGCATCTCCCGGAAAGAGTTAAAGGCTGATGATACCACAGTGATCCATGCATGCCCGTGTTTACAGCACTACAGTTCATAAGAGCTAACCCTGGACATGGCCCATGTGCAGGGCACTGTTTTCCATTACCCCCCTGTGCAGTTGGACATCAGAACCTTTTTCCCTTATCTAATGGAGTACATTTCTTCAGTGCATATTAAGCTAATATTAAGCATGGGGAAGAGCTACAGATTAAAATTCTCCTAAGAAACAGGCTTTTAGGTCAGCCATAACATCTGGGGAGCCTGAAACATTACCAGATCCATTAAATACAGATCACCACGACATAGCATTAATATTTTTTAAATATTAAAAAATATTTAAACTTTATTTAAATTTTAATTAAATTTGAATTTAATTCTTGTCAGTATTATTTGGTAATACTGGTCATTGGCTGGTTTCTTCTGCTCCAGCAGTTCTGTGCCTTTCTCACCCATTTTGTGGATCAAGCGCAAGTCTTCTGACTCCCATTCTCTAACTTTCAGTACTATAACTGTGTCATTTTGGCAACCTTGTTTTCTCTCTTCAGACTGTTCTTTGCCTTCCTTGTCATGGCAGCTTTTCTTTCCCGTGGCTCCTGGGTCCCCGCTCTCTGGGCACAGCAGCTCCGTCCTGCCCATCTCCAGGCAGCTCTGCCCACTCGGTGCCATGCGGCCCGCTCCTGCTTGGACAAACTCCATTCTTCCCTGCTTCCTGCCAAGCCCCCGTCACCATGTAAGATGCAGTGTGAATTTTGCCTCCTGATGAAAAGTGGAAAAGGCTCTGATGGACCTTGAATTCTTGGCATGATAAAAACAACATTTCCTCTCTCCCAACCAAATGAAAACCAGTCTTCAAAATCAAGGACACATTTCTAGAGAAAATGGCTGCATTTTGAAAATTTTGCCAGAGTGCCCCATCATGGCTTTAGAAATCCTTTGTGAGGAAGAAAGCATCATTTTGAAGATGTCTACCATAAAAATATATTCTGTGTAGGACCTTCAGAAAGAAACACTGACAGTACATACATAGATAAGTATCATTTCTGTCATATTAAAGTTGATCTTCCAGACTAGACACCATGTAACCGAAGTAGCTGAAATGCTATAATTAAATGGGAAAGAACTGTAAAAATGGAAACTCATTAAAATTAAAACATTGCAACTCTTACTCACATAACTATTAATATGGTCATATGTTTCCTTATCTTTAAAATTTTTACTTCCATGTAGGAAACACATGGAAGATTGGGTTATTGTTGTTCTCTGTTTTTTCCATTCCTGCAGGTGTTTGACTTAAAATTTGCTATACGTTTAGAATTTTCCAGACTCCTCAGAATCCTAATGTGGTAAAAAAATATATGAATGCTATGTTCACAATGATCTGTATTTAACAGATCTGATAATTTTTCAGGCTCCCAGGTGTTATGGCTGATATCTAGGTACCCTCCCCACAAAGCTTCGTATGTGCAGAGGAGGATTTTGGGCGTGACTGGATATCAGTGTGTGAAGCTGGATTATCCACTGAAGGTTTAGCACAGTTTTACATGTGGGTGATGGATTTACTGAAGAGGGAAGACCCACCTTGGATGTGGGTGGCACCCTAGGCCTGTATCCTGAATGAATCAAAAGGAAAGATGAAGAAAATCTGCTGCTTCCTGTCAGTTTCTCCTCGCTGACCGTAGACTGTGAGCTCAAATAAAGCTCTCCCGTTCTAACTTGTGGGTGTCTGGCATCTTGTCCCAGCAAGAAGAAAGTAGCTAAGATGCCAGTCTTTCTAATGTGTGACTGAGGTTGAATATCTACTCAGGAGCTGACCCTTCACAGTGGCAATCAGTGACCGACCTTCTCTCTTTTGTCATGTGGAACGTGCACCCACTCTGTGATTTTATCTGTCTGATCTGTGCTGATGGCACCCAGATCAATGCAGAAGGTTCTGTTCACCCCACAGGCTGTGGAACAATATCTTTAAGTGCTTGCTGGACATTTTTATTTAAATGTATCTCAAAATCCCTCTGTTATCAGACAATAGCCTTAGCAGTCACCCAGGCTGGAAGTGGTGTGGTTGTCTTTGACACTGTCTCCTTCACCTTCCTTTCCTGCTGGGGTTCTTGTCATGGAACTTGCCACACTCTCTGCTTTGAATCCATCAGTACAGCCAGGTCCTCACACTAATGTTTCTTTTTTATGCCTGGCAGGCCAGTTTTTGCAGTGCTTCAATTTCCACATCTTTTGTTGCTTCCTATTTCTTTGCCATCTCAAAGTTCTTCCTACTTTAGCCTAAGCCTTTACACCTAACAGTATTTAATACCATTTTGCTTCTTTCCTCCTGACAAGTCTGTCCTGTGTGCTCTGCAGCATGCTTTAATTTGATTAATTCATATTTTCCCAAAGTTAATAGTTTCTATTGATGACAGCTGAGATGCTGTTCTTTTGGTGGTACATGAATGAACTTCAAAAATATGTGGCAGTATAGATTTAAATTTAATGTAAAGTAGAAAAAATACACATATAAAATACATGATTGGACAGATTTGTGTTGCTTAGACTGAGGTTAAAGTAAATATTAAAGTTTTTACATAAATACTGAATAAGGTTGAAAAACTATGGAGCTGATGCCGGAACAGCTGACACCCATTAAAAGAGTGAACTGTTATTTTCATTTTCTAGAATATGCAGGGGGAAGGTCTCCCTTCTGTTTATGACTAATGTAAATCCATAATTCTCCATAAAGTGCCAGGTCTGCTGGGAAAATTCAGCACAGTGAAGGGTGAGAAGAAAAGCCAGTGGCTTGGCTGGCACCTGCGATGCGTGCACTCCGTCCTGTCCATGGGGAGACAAGGCTGGGCGGCAGTGCAGGTATACGGGCTGCTGCTTCCAAGGGTAAAAGGAAAACCAAAGCCAGAGTTGGTCTTAAAGGGAGTGACTCGTGAGCTGCTCTCCACTTAGGTTCAAGCTGGCTGCTCTCTCCTAAGAACTGGACAGTTTGAAAGGAGGAAAAACTCCAAAGTGACCAAGAAACACCAGAGTTGCAGTGTTGCTGTGCTGGTTCTTCAGGTGCTAAACACCACCCTGCAGTCACCTGTGTCCCCTGCATTTTGTGCGTGGAGGTGGGACCAGGAGCCAGGCTGCTGAGAGCAAGGTGTGAGACACAGCTAGTAACAGGAGAGCAGACAACAGGCTGTGGGCGCTGCAGCCTGTCTGGGATCTTGCTTCCCACCTGGCTAACTGGTTCTGGATTACTTTTGAGGAAGGAGCCCAAAGCGGCAATTAATGTTAGTCATCTTCTTCCCACTCGGTAAACAGGCTTCTCGGGGCTGTGCTGGGGATGTTTGTTTACCTTTCCCTGCACATTCTCCCTGGGGATCCCCCAGAGTGTTTGAGGTTGTATGTCAGTGCAGGAATTAGGTACCTGGACCGCTCCTTTCCCTTTCCCCTGGGGATTAAAGCAGTTGATTGTGAAACCAGCTTTTGGCAAGGATGTTTCAGGAGGCCACCAGGGGCTTTATATTTTACCAAGTGAGTGAAATCAATTTTTTACCAAATGAGTGAGCACTGTGGGTTTGGGATCAGGCTCTGGGTTCAGTTGTACCCGGAAGAAGCTGGTGGCGGTGGAAAGCCCAATGTTTGCTTCAGGAAGGGAGTCCTAGGACAAGCACAGTTCCACCCAGCCCTGTGAAAGAGGAGGACGCCACCTCTGAAGTTTTATTAGAACATCTTCTACTTTTCCCTTTAACCTCCTGCCAAACCTCTGCTGGATGGACTGGTAGCAAGTGCTCTAACTGATTTACAAGTTTCATTTAAGAGACAAATGATTAGGTTTAACCCAACTGCTTAAGGCATTCTGGGTGCTGTAAGGGAGTAAAGAACCAAGTTTTTAGTTACTGGTTTGAGTAATAAGTGCTTCCTGTTCTGGAAAGTTGAGATCATAATGAAGTAGTGAATGAACTCACTGGGCTGCTTGTTTTCATAAAGGGGCCGTGAAGCTTTAGCTGCTAATAGTCATCCATGATGGGCTTTGAGAAAATCCACACAAAACCAGTTGGATACTTCAAGGTGAGGTCTGAAGAGCTTTGAAAGTTTATTCTTCTGCTACAGAAAGATTTTAGGTTTATATTTCAGCATTTGAAACTCCACCCCTTGCTGACTGTTGCTGGTGTAAGACAGCTGGCAACATAGGTCCTACTGTTCCAGTCTATATACTTTACATGTGTATGGTACTTTCCAGGGGATGAAAGAACACTCTGGTTATACACTGTATTCATACAGATGTGGCAGAAAACTTTACCACTTTATATTCTCTTCTTCATAGGAAGCTTTGCATTTACCTAGTGAATCCTCTCTGTGCATCTGGTGTTTCCTGTCTTTTCAATTATGTATGTCTTTCGGTTGTCTTCAGGAATGTGGAAATTTTAAGAGCTCTAAAAGTGACTACTTGTGGCAGACCTCTTTATCATGAGGCTATTTCTATGTTGATTCTTATACCACATATGATTTCCAAGGACCAGGACTCAAAATGGTTCATTTGGAGAATTAGCAACACTATCTAATGTTCTGTCTGAAAAGAAGCATTTTACCTTTTCTTGTCATGTCCTAAGTTTTCTAAAGATTTTGAAGAAAAAACACTTTGAGAATAAAGAGAACAAGGCCGGGCTCATGGCACTACCTCATTTCAAAACACACTATAAAGTTATAGTGATTGAAACAGCAAAGTATTGGCATAAAAATGCACATGAACCAATGGTTCAAGAGAAGCAACAACAAATTCATTTGGTTGCAAGCAACTGAGTTTTGACAAAGGTGTCAAGAACATACAGTGAAAAAGGACAACCTCATCAGTGAATGATTTTGGGAAAACTGGATGGCCACATGAAGAGCAATGAAATGAATCCCTTATTTTGTATCATAAAAAACTATCTCAAAATGGATCAAAGACATAAACATAAGACCATAAACTATGTAAGCATTAGAAGCAAACAGGGGGAAAGCTCCATGACACTGTTATACGCAATTATTACTTTTTTGCATATGACCCCAAATACATAGGCAAGAAAAGCCAAAACAGAAAAACAGGGTTATATCAAACTAAAAACCTCCTGCACCACAAGGGAAGTAGTCAACAGAGCGAAGAGACAAATTTCAGAAGGGGATAAATATGTGTAAGCTGTACATCTGATAAGAGATTAGTATCCAAATTATATAAGGAACTTGATGGTATAAAAATAATTTTAAAAATAGGCAAAGGAGCTGCATAGATATTTGTTGAAGGACATTCAGATAGCCAACAGATGACAAAATGTTCACCTCACTAATTATCAGGAAAATGCAAATTAAAGCTACAGCAAGATCACACCTGCAGAATGGCTATTATCAATAAAGGTGAGAGATAACAAGTATTGATGAGGACGTGGAGAAAAGGGAGGATTTGTACAATGCTGAAGGGGATGTAAATTAGTATAGCCATTAAAAAGATAGCAAGTTTTTCCAAAATTTAAATGGAAGTGTTGTATGATCCAGCGTCCCACTACATATGCAAATGAAATGAAATCAATATATCAAAGAAATATCTACAGTCCTTGTTTACTGCAGTACTATTCACAATAACCAAGATATAGAATGAACTTAAGTATTTCACAGTAGGTGAATGGGTAAAGAAAACATGGTTTACACAGTAGTATGCTGTTTAGCTTTATGAAGAAAATCCTGTCATTTAAAAAACATGGATTAACCTGTAAGACATTATGTTAAGTGAAGTTATACTAGGTGCATAAAGACAAATATGACATATTTTCACTTTTATGTGGAATCTAAAAAGGCTGAACCCATTAATAAAATGAAACAGTGGTTACCAGTCTTGAGTGAGATGTGGGGATAATGGGAACATGTTGGATGAAGGATACAAAATTTCAATTGAAGAGGAGGAGTAGGTGTAGAAGGTCTATTCTATAGCAGGGTGACTGCAGTCGGTAACAATGTATTTTGTTCCTGAAAATTGCCAAGAGTGTATTTTAAGGGTTCTCTCGGTGGATGCTTTTGGGGTCATATCCAAAATGTTATAACTATATGAAGTGGTACATATGTTAGTTGACTCAATTTGGCCATTTCACACTGTATACATATTTCAAAGCAGTCTGTACAGGATAGATATGTACAATTATTTGTCAATTCAAAAAACTTTAGGAAAGAATCTTGTCACCAGTCCAGGATTATAATTCCTTTCTTTTCAGTATATTCAGTGCTTTCTCAATGTAAAAATAGTAAAAACACAAGATCTTTATTCTATCTCTCTTTGTAAGAGCAGCAGCATTGACAGCGAGTGAACTTATTGGGGAGCCCCTGGAAGTGGGAATTTGGCATATTAACTCCTGCTGTCCTCATGCTGTGCTTCTTGTTTAGTCGATAAAACAGACCTTGAGAGAGTAACATTCTAGCCAAGGTCTTAGACCAAGCAAATACTGGCCTTGATTTTGATGAAGTTTATCACATTTTCTTACACTGAATGGAAATAAGTCAAAATTCCCTAACTTCTTTCTACTTGTGAATTTTACATCCATTTAAAGAAGCAAAGAAATTCTGCTTTCAAATTCTCATTAATAATGGAATTAGAACATGCCACAACTGGCTTCTGGTTTCGGTCCATGATCTAGAGTCTCCTAGACAGAGCTGCTGTGGCAGAGTAAAACTGCTCCATTCATGGTGGCAGGGGCAGAGCAGAGGACCAGGGAAAGAGAAGGGGGCGAGGCACCAGATGTATAGTACTACAAAGGCCGTGCCTCCATGGCCCATCCCGACACTCAGAAGAGTGTCCCACCCACCAGTCCCTGGGGAGGATCTCAAAGTGAAGTCAAGTCAGCCTTCCACCCTGACCACCACACTCACCTGGTGATGATCACACACTGTTTTATAAGCAGAACTTTCAACTGTTGGACAGTTTGAACGATGAGTAATAACATTTTGTATTTATAAAGTTTTTCCAGTTGACATGTTGCTTAGGTCTTTAACATATCTTATTTTCCTTATAAAATCTTGTTCTTATTTCACATTTTTGTCTTCCCATTTATTTCAACTCATAGGAGCAATAGAGACCTTCTACCTAAAATGTAGGTGGAATGAGAGTGGTGGATATTTGTGATGGACACTCTTTTTGCTCAGTTAGTTTTGGTTAGTATAGTTTCTATAGATTTAACAATAAAACTGAGTTTTCTTTGTTCTTGTACAAGTCTCATTTAATATCCTACACTTTCCTGAGGAGGCCACATACACACAAACACACAGAAACCACTGTGAGAGGCAAGAATGTCTTTTACCATAGCAGTAACTTGCTACTTTAGTAACAGTAGATCTTTCTATGAATATGTAGTTACAAAGTAAATATTTGGGGAATAAGAATGTTGCTTTATATTTTAGAATTGAAAATATGACTTTTGATTTACTTTTTAATGCCAAAATAGAGAAACACATACAACATGTTTTATATTACATCTTCTCAAGTGAGATTTTGTGTTCTTTGAAAGTGTGTCCTGAAGCCTTGCTGATTGGAAGAAATGAAAACTCCATTTTTTCCTTTTCGTTTAGAAAGGTACCTTACTGTTTAATCTTGAAATCTCTGTATATAAAAAAGATCTATTTTTCTTCATTCTTCTCTGAGGTGCCAATGTGTGGAAGAGAGAATGTAGTCAGATTTGGCTCACAAAATGTATATACTGGCTCTGGGAGTGGTGGCACATACCTGTAATCCCAGCATCTGGGCAGCAGAGGCAGGAGGATTGTGAGTTTGAGGCCAGCCTGGGTTACAAAGTGAGTTTAAGATCAGCCTAAACTGCATAGAGAGACCCTGTCTCAAAAGATTTAAAAAAACAAAAAAGGAAAAGAAAATGTATATCCCAGACTTGGAGAAAATCACACAATTGCATTGGGGACCAGTTATAATTCCTGCATGATGGGAATCTGTGGATTATCCCTGTTAAAGCTAATTGGTAATGGTGAGTAAACCCTCCCCCTGAGTTCTGTGACCCATGTAGCAAAGGATCATGGGCAAGGGAGGAGTTGGGAAAAACCTCACTTTCTGGTTGGTCAGAAGCATGGAAGACCTAGGATTTTCTTCTGTGGCTGTGGGGTGGGACTGAGTCCTTGACCTGTGTGGTCTGATGCCAACTCTGGGAGTCAGTAGCAGCCCTGAATCATCTCACTGGCTGTGTAGTTGGTATTTGGGGAGTTGGAGAATTGGTTGTTGGTATGGAAAATGCCCACACATTTAGTGCTAGAAGCACTGGTAGAAACAGGCCATATTATAAACTATTCTGGCTTCTTCTAAGAGTCATCTCCTCAGAAGGTTTGCACAATGATAGGACATTTTCCCATTTTTTTTTTTTGAGAGTAGGCAGAATTTATTGAGAGAAAGAAAACTTCTAAGAGAGACAGAAGGAGGCATAGAATGTGGGTTGCCCCATTTTCCCAATGTTTTATTTAGAAAGTGTAGCGCTCAGAGAGATTCACTTTCTCTTTCAGATGTATTAGTACCGAGTCACCCTCCTCAGTTTCCAGCCCTTCCTCCTGTGTTTAGTAGCTGGTGGCCTCTCCATGCAAGTCATGTTTACAAATGACACTTGAATTTGAAACACTCTGCTTGCATGTAGTATGCATATAGTATGCTTGCATATAGTATATACTGAATTTATGTAATAGCCACTATTTTTAAAGTTTTTGGTGCTGATCACTGGGTCTTCCTCCTCAACTCTGAATTAAGTGGCTTCATCTCTATTTTGTAAGTGCAGAGCCTGGTGAATGAGGTGGTTAGAAAGCTGCCCAGGCCATGGGTCCTAACCTTCCGGTCTGAGGGCAGGAGGCTCACACTGCAAGAAAAAGGGAAGGGGAAGAGGCAGCAGCTGTGGTCTGCCCCCCAATTCCTGGGTTAAGGCTGAGTTTCCATACAGCACGCTCCCTGGTGGGAGCAGTGCCCCGACAGACGAGGTGTGAGGAGTTGCTATCCCCCTATGCTGTCCTTAGGCCATTGAGACATAGCAAACTGGCCCTCAGCAGCCACCAAATGGCAGCACCTTCATCTTGGATTTGCCAGCCCTCAAAGCTGCAAGAGAAAATGTCTGTTATGCACCAACTCCACTCTGAGGTACGCGGCTACAGCTGTAAGAGCGGAAAACGTGGGTGAGTTCAGGTGAGGGCAGCGAGAAGGGGTCACGTTCAGCCCGGGCCTTGAGCAGGAGTCCAGGGGATCTTATCTTCCTCTAACTGAACATGTGGGAATATACCACCTGCTGTAGAGTTCCAAGGGGAAAACAAGTGAGGCATATTTTCCTCAGATACAGTGATGCAGGGAAATCTTTCTAGTGGGAAGCAGCAGTTCAGCTTCCCTCCATAAGATGCTCACAGGGGATTTCTGAAGATTTACCATTCAGAACTGTCCTGAGGTGGAAGGATGGCTCCACCTTAAATACTTCATTTCCGAGAATGTTCAAGTAGAGATTTGGACCCGTGAACCTTGCATTCCATGACAGTGAGATGTGGGTTGTGTTTTGAAAGAAGAATAGTTAAGAAAAATGGTCTCTGTATTTATGCTCCATAGAACTTGATCTGCTATTTCTTTCTAAACAATAGACTTTCCCCTGTGTAATTAGGCTTTGTATGGCTTAGGTACCACGGCTGCCCAGGGTGAGAGAGCTAGTGGATCTTTATTGGGACGATACTGTTCGATGGTGTTGTACAAAGCAAACAGTCACTAGAATAAACTTTTTCCTTAGTCCCTTTCTCCTTGTTTCCTAAATTCTCTGAGCATTGTGGATAAAGAAGAGCTCTAAGTGTAGATTATTCAGGAAACTGTGTTTACGTAGACTATGCTTTTGATAAGAAGTTGGAAAAAAAGTATAAACCTTATTTCATTCTGTTATGGCTTTTAGTGCACATTCATTGTAACATAATACAAGATCTGAAATTCTTTCAAATTTTTTTCTTTTACCTCCAAAGGCATTTTGTGAGAATGATCTTTTTTGTGATCTGTTCTTAAAATCAGAAAAGGACCAGGGATGAAGCGCAAACACAGGCTACTTAGATTCTCGCTGTATACCCACTGGACTGTATCTCATTGCTTCCTCTAGCACATTTAAAGTGATTAAAGAGCAGGACTTATAACAGAGATACTCAGGAGCTCTGACAATCACACACACCTGCCTGGCAGGCCACAAGGCCGCGAACTTTTAAGGAAGTGACCATGTAAACTGCATTGCGTTTATTCTGTTTAGAAGTGTTGTTAACCAATATTTCTTATTCTAAAGTAGTTCCTTAGTTCAGTTTTATGTGTTCACCTTCTGGTTGTGTTTGGGAGAATTCTGTATGAGGAAAACAATTCTCAGGACAGTCAGAAGCTATCTTGAGTACACTGGAAGGAAAGAAGTTACTAAATTTGACCTCAAATGGGAACACAAGGTTTAAACTGGTCTCTTGCTATCCTGCAAGACTGAATGCTCAGGACAGTGCTAAACTGAGGAAGAAAAACAACAGACACCACGGATGGGGCCTCTGCTTATCTACGCCAAGCTTGGGTCTGCTGGCTTAGGAGAACTGGAGGCAGGCAGGTGACATCAGGAGGGAAATCTGATGATAATGCAATCTGATATTATACCCTCTGTACATTTCCAAAATCTGTGCTTTCTGATTTGGCATCTTGGTGCTGGTTACTAAGCAGTGAGGTAGTTCTGAGTGCTTATAGATGTTTTTCTGCTGTGGTAACCAGTGGATTGAGGTAGGCCTGAAATGAGCATATGGACATGTACTCAGTAAGGTGTAAAGCTTAGTACTCTGGGCCAGAAAGGCAGATAGCTTCATGTTAAGGAGACTATATACTCGGAGAGGAGATGAACTCTAGATATGTACCACAATTTCTTATTATCCGTATATAATTTTTTTAACCACTAAAATTGCATCTATATAATTTTACTAAATTGATGATAGGTTTGAATGGGACTTTATCTTGAAATATAACATCTATATTGATTACTTCTCTCTTTACTGGGACAAAATACCTGATGCCCAGAACTAAGGAAGGGAAGGTTTATTTAGTTCACAGTTTGTAGAGGTTTCAGTCCGTACTGAGCTGGCTCCAAGGCAGATTGGCACACGGCTAAGGGCAACAGTTCATGGTGGCAGAAAACAGAAAAAGCAGCAAGAGCGGAAAGGGAGGAGCAGAGAGAGCAGCCTCTCGCCCTCCCTTCTATCGCGTGCAGGCTGCCTGCCTCAGGGCGGGTGTAGCACTCACACATATAACCCCAGCATTGAACCATTAATTAATTGCAGACTCTAGAAGCCTGTCCCATGACTGCATGAGACTTTCTGGGGACATCTAGACACAAACCATAACAACGTCCAAACGTATAAAACCATCTTATAAAGTAGGCACTAAGTGTAAATTTGTAGGATTTCTAGGAAGAAAGAGAATAAATTAAATGTCCGTCTGCTTTATTTTCACATTTAACTTTTGACATAGGATGATAACAATTTTTTTTTTGAATTTTATTTTAAAGACAAAAGAATGGAGACATATGAACCAGAAAAGCCATAAACAATACAGAAAATACGAAGTTATACAGAATATAGTAGGGAATTAGAACTGGATGTTGTATTATATAGTTATCTTCACATTAGTTAACACAAAAACATTAAAGGAAATGCCAAATTATAGAGAAGATAGTAGGGAATTTGCACTGGATGCTGTATAATATAAAGTTATCTTCATTTCTGCTAATACAAAAACGACTGAGGAAATACAGAATTATAGAGAACATAGAAGGGAATTAGCTCTGGATGCTGTCCTACATAATGTT
>PVLD010019465.1:0-26691 GCA_004027595.1 Dinomys branickii
AATAATCGATGACAGGATATTAGATTAATAGTGTATATCTGTATGTGTTAGCCTGAACACACACTTCGAAGATATCAATATGTAAAGTAGCAACAAGCGGTGTTTTTTTTCTGTTGTTGTTGTTGTTGCTGTTGTTGCTGTTGTTGATGTATGCCTGTTTTCTTTCTTGTCTTTGGATTTTTGGTTCTTGTGTTTTCTTTTTTTTTTCTGTTGTTGAGAGGATCAACTGTCTGACTAAATTTGCATGTCTGTATATGGGTCCATACATCTACAATTCAAAGATATCAATGGATAAAGCAACAACTACTGTTGAGACCATATCACCTTGTCTATAGATTAGTTGTGATTGTACTATTTTCTATGATAATGGGTGTCTGTTTGTCAATACGTTTTTGTACTTTTATGTTTCTAAAATTAAAAAAAAAAATAAAATAAAAAAATAAAAATAAAAAAAAAATAAAAGCCCCATACTGCCAGGTATGGTGGCACACGCCTGTAATCCTAGCACTCAGAAGGCTGAGGCAGGAGGATGGTTGTGAGTTTGAGACCAGCCTGGGCTACAAAGTGAGCTCAAGGCCAGCCTGAACTACATAGCAAGACCCTGTCTCAAAAAGAAAAAAAAAAAAAAAAAACTAAACATTTTAGTGAGTCTAGATAGAAATTAATTTTCTTAGAAATAAAGTCTAGGCATTTATAAAATGAGAGAAATAGATTTAGTATTTGTATCTATGGTTTAATACTACTTACTGTTGGTTAAACACTAAACGAGTGTCTTGCTGATGAGGAAATTACGTTGCTACATTGACACTGAAAATATAAAAGGACTATTTTTATTTCAAAATATCCTATCAACAATGTTTTGTGATAAAATTTTTCTTCCATAATTAGGGTTTTGTTTATTGCTAATTTTGTCATTTTTAAAAAATATTCCTATAAAAAATCTTAATAAAAAAGTTAATCTTTCAAAAAAAATAAAAGTCCCATATTCTCCTATATTAAAATTAACACATCTAATCCCTACTTCATGATTATTAAGCAGTAACATACCTATTTTTTAGTAGAAGCACATAATTTAGAAGAAAAATTCAAACAAAAGTTTACCTTATAATATATGCTACGTTGTACCCAAAAATTGATTTTCACCTACTTTGCTGCAACTAGATATGAACTCAGGTTTATCTAGAAAGATCCAACCTGAAACAGCCTTCATGAAAATCTCTTTCTCAAGCCAAAGAACCACTGCTGCCTATTTTTTCTTGAGATTCCTTTGAACTGAAGTCCTCTTCCTATTCAAACAAAAACAGGTCCTCAGACTAGTGGCAGTGTAACTTGCCAGTCACTGAACTGCAGACTCTCAGGCCCTACTCCACATGTGCTGCATCTGAATTGGCATATTAAAGACTGGGGAGGGGTGAAGGAGACACCTCTGAGTGTTGATGTGCCCTCTCCTAATCAGGTACCATCAGAATGTATCCTTCCCCCGAAGTGTTTACCATTAAACACTTTAAAGTGCTTCCTTAAACACCACTCAACACTGAATCTGCAAATCAGCAAGCTGGCCTAAGAGAAAGGATGACCTTCTGTTAGCAACCTCAGTTTTACCTAGACCTGACATTGAAAACTCACATCCCTACGGGAGTAAAACACCCAGGTAATGGCTCGCACCCTTGTCATTAGTGTCAAGGAGACAGCAGAGAGTGCTAGAGACTTGCAAACCTCAGAGTTCATGCTCCATCTAAGGGAACGAGGCAATGTGGCTCCAGCCTAGTACACCCAAAGGGGAATGCAGGCTTAGTGTTGCCAGATCTCGTATTTCAAGAGAAGCTTAAAAATCTGGATTGTCAAAAATGTGAACTCTCTCAATTTTTAAATGCTGGCAAATCACTGGAAATTTTAAAAGAAAACCTCTGTATTCCAGATCGAGCTCACCAGTTTGAGACTTTGGCACCAGAGGGATGATTTTGAAACTCTTCAAGCCTGGGTAACCCATCTGTGCTGGTCTGCGTGCCTACGACTAGGGCTCTAAGAACGGTCACATCAGTATCAATGGCACACACATCAAATCATTACAACTACTGTCTTTTATAATTTTGTTTTGTGAATATTAAAAACTGCCAAATTAATAGTGAAAATAACCATATGCCACTGATACAAATATTTCCTAGATGCAAAATATGTGTTTAATTAATTAACAATATTGTCATTACTAGAGTACAGAGAACTCCTATTTAGCCCAGCTCATGTATATGTTAAAGATTATGCTGTGGTCAAGCCTGTGTTCAAATGATTTCATAAACTGAAAGACAAACAAATGGAATAATTTCAGGTTTTCTGAATTGTAAAGTTCATCTATGATAAGTGTAATATTAAACTTAAAATGAGACATAGTATTATTTTTTAAAAACCTAAGTATCTTTGTGCAGAAACTGTAAAGTCCAATTTCTTAAACTGTTCAATTATTCCAAGCAAACTTTTAAGAACTAGAGTATAAGCCAGGTGTGGTGGCACACACCTGTAATCTCAGCATTCAGAAGGCTGAGACAGGAGGATTGCCTTGAGTTTAAGGCCAGCCTAGACTACATGAGCTCAAGGACAGCCTGAACTACATAGTAAGACCCTGTCTCAGAAAAAGAAAAACAAATACAGTTTGAAGTGCACAGTTTACGTTTGCCTTCACTTGGACCCCAGGCACAACAGTAGCCTCAGCCATTGCACATACTTTACTATTTGTGCGTGCGTATGTGGAGGTGGCATAAATCACAGGCTCAAAGAGCAGAGTAGAGATGGGGACTTCGGTCTACTTAACATTGGCCAATGTCATTTTTTAAAAAAGCAGTCAGTTTGTTCACCTGCTAAAAACAAAAGAATCTAGGGATGTCTTGTTCTTGAATATCAGACACAAACATATTACTCTTTTTGCTTTGCATATTACTACATCCCTAGACTGACATACAGTAGGGCTGAATGAATGGAACAAACACAAGATGTCACTGCATAATCCTATGTATTTCTGTCACAGTGAAACAGAATTTAAGAGGTCCTATCTAACTGACTCACTTAAGAAACTCACTGCTCTCAAAGAAAACCTAAATAACAGACAATTTTGGTCATAGTTCAGAGTTCAGATATCACTGGGTATTCTTGGTATTTCAAAACCACTTCAAATATGAGTTTGAAATTTTCAACTAAACCATTTAAAGAACATAACCTCATACCCAAAGTTCCTATGGAAGTTCTCCACTGATGAAGCAAATCAAAGTTGCAGCTTGCTGTTTAACTCCTAGGGGCAAGCAGTGCATGAGATTGCCAGGTTCCAACTAGCTGGCATTTCCAACTAAGCTGACCGGAGGATGTTTTACTGAAATAATCTAGTCTCTGTTTCTGTGGGAAAATAAAAATAAGAGCTGCAAAAATGCACAGAGCTAAACTCTTTGGTCTTTAGTTGGAACATTGTAGGATTCCTCAGAGTAGGGTGACAGAAGTCACAGCCTCCTGCTTGAGCCAAAGTAGTTCTGCTTTGATTTTCTTTACTAAGGTTAAATGTACCATCTTTTGAAGACACGTTTCCAAACTTTTTAAAGTTGAGAAATAATTGTGGTAGGTAAAGTCTGCCTATGAATGCGAGCTATGGCAAGGTTCCAAGCAAAGATAGGAGTCTACCTCAGCTGCCGAAGCTTTTGTCATCAGCCAGTTTAAAGCCCTGGCTTTTAGAGGAATTCCAACTGCCACCATAATGGGGAAAATGCAGATCAAATATTTCTAAAACTTTGTCCTATGATTTCTACTTTTTGAGATTTAAAATATTTATGTGCGTGAATAGGTATCATCCCTCATCTGAAAATTTAAAAATCCACAGTGTCCCAAAATCGTAAACTTTTTCAGCACTGACATGATGCCACAAGTAGAAAATTCCACAGCTGACCTTATGTGATGGTGGGTCACAGTCTAAACACAGGTTTCTAGTCAACGAAACCAAAGGTTTGGACAATCTGGTTGCTCATACCAATGCAGCAGAGCTGCTCTGAACTGGAGGGCAATTTTTTAAAATGTGCTGGCACATGCTACTGTGAACCAAAAGACGCACTCTTTGGCATTCCTATCACCATATTTTATAGTGACAGTGGTATGGCTTGGCCCCATCTACCCAAGGCAGAAAGGTTCCTGCTATTTGGTCTGATCCCCACAACCTCTCTTGTCACCAGTAGGAGTCTCCCCCTTCTCTGTCCCAGGATCTGCTCCATGCAGCTTTCCTGCTCCCTGCTGTTCATGCTGTGACATGAGCAGGTCTTTATTTTCAATCAGACCATCTAATGGTTGTTGTGCCTGGCAGATTCACTTTCCATGCCCCCAAGTTCAAAGTAAATGAGGTTTTCCTTTGTAAAGGCATTCCCAAGAGCGCTAATATTAGGGTAAGCAGTGATGTTGGTTGGGTCAATTAAAATAGTAATAAATTAAGAGTCTCATGCTCTATCAACTGAGCTAGCTGGGCAGCCATAAAAATAAACTTTTAAAACCTTCTGTCCAAATAAAGCTCTCTGTACAATGCTATCCCTAACACTACAAATTGGAAGGCTGGGGAGCAGAATAAGAATTCTGTGGCAATTAGTGAAACTTACCTCACAGTGGATGCGTGGAGAGCTGGGTGTTTTCAGCAAGGGCTGGATACAGCTGAGAACAGCTTCCAATTGCCTAAGTTAGGAAAAAAATGAGAATCAAGAGTCAAAGTTACCTTTTTAGAAGAAAAGTCATAAATTCTAAAAAAAAATCAACTTTCTTTGAAATGGCACATGATAACACATTCTACTTTATTTACAACCCTGAGTTAACAGAAAACTGCCAAGATGTTCTGCATATTTCTCCAAATGTCTGTTTATCATATAACATTAGCACTGGCACTGGATCTGGCGCCCTCATTATCAAGCTGTATTAGCTCAAACACTCAGCATTGTTAGGGGAGTGAGCTCATGGCCTATTTCAGTTTTAAATTAACATTTGGCAATCACCCGGGTAATCAAAACAAATGACTCAGTCGTTTAGAATAGATTTATTGGTTGAGCTTTTTTTCCTCTTCTAACATCTTTAGAATATTTTGCCACAGGAGGGCTCAGATCCAGCTAGAATGTAGAGCACAAGTCACCAGAGGAATATTTAGAGGTGTTGCCATGGAGATGAGGTGCAGTATGACCACTGAAGTTATCTCCAATCAACAACAGGATTAGTTAGGATGCAGGCAAGTGAGCAGGCTTATCCCAGGGCGGATGGTCGTGCAGCACTAGGAAACAGGTGTGCCTGGCGCTGTTCCCGTCCCTGACACAGTCTGCCACAACGCACTGCCCTCCGCAGGCCCACGTCCCCACGCGCCTGTACACATCACCGCCTCATTCCCCTCTGCTTCATCCCTGCTCTGCCCCCATCACCAGAGCAGTGCCTGGCACACAGGTGGCTCTCAAGAAGTACTGATGGAAACAGGCCAAATAGAAACCAAGGGTCATAACCAGGCTTGGAACTCCCCCCTTCCACCAACCATTTCCAGACTGCCCATCAAACAGGCAGTGGCTACAGATCTAAGAAATATTAAGGTGCTGGACAATGAAGCACTGGAGCCATGATTCAAACAGGCTAATGGTTCATCTAAGAGATCTAAATGACAACTGTCACAGTTAAGGACCATTCTCAACTCAAAATGGACAAAGCTGTTGGCTATAGGAGCAGGGCTTGTCAGCCAGGTTCAAATGCCAGTGGACGGCAAATCTGTGGCAGTGGTGAGGTGCTAACATTCAGAAAATATTTAAAGTGACTGAATTCAAAGGAACACCTCAACTCCTCTTCCCACTAATGCCTAAGCAGAGACAATATTTTCATGTTCCACCATATAAGTAAGTATTACATATTTCACATTATATGTTGGCTGTCCTACAGGACTTTTAAGTGTGTTGGTAAAGGCGACAAAAATCCCTCTCTCCCTCCCTCCCTCCCTCCCTCCCTCCCTCTCTCTCTCTCTCTCTCATGCCCCCTGGAGGATGTCAGGGAACAGGAAATGCAAGGACATCCTTTGAAAGGGATAGGTAAGGTCCTGGCTTGGTTACTAAAAGATAATTTCTCTCTCCCTTCCCCAGCTGTAGCCCTCCAGACCAGAACGTACAGGGTATACATATACAAAAAGCCTATTCCTTCCCATCTCCTACCACCCACATCCCAGTCATACGGAACTCACTCTTTCTAGAAAGTGCCACACCCTTCCACACAGCTACAGCACGAAGGCAGCATGGCACAGCTACTGTCACAGCCAGGCTACTGGAGACAGTCTGTCGAGGTTAAAATACTGGCTTCACCTCATATTACCTGCCCAAACCCTCTGAGCCTTACAATGGCAACTTACTTCACAAAGAGGTAAGCACATGCAAGGAAATTACAGACATAGTCATCACTAACAGTGTAGCAGGAAATGTCACAGTGTTATCCAACTTATATAGTAAATTCCTACACTGCCACAAACACTTGGCACCAAACATACTCCTCTTTAGATTCAACCTCATTTGAAATTCCAACCTGAATCCCTCACACTCTAGCCTTAATATCCTATTTCATCTTACTCACCCTTCTGGAATTGATTTTTCCTGGAGATGGACACAATTCATACTGGCTTCTACTTAAAGGAATCTGGGTCTCTCCTTAAAGAGGCAGAATAGTTTCCTTCCTAAGATCTCAGGCCTGCCAATGCCCTCCCCTGCTTTTTTTGTGCCGCCCCTGTAAGTTCTGATTTGGAGGGCTACAGTTGGGGAAGGGACAGGGAAATGATCTTCTAGTAACCAAACCAGGACCCCAGCTATCCTTTCAGAGGAAGTCCTTGCATTTCCTGTTCCCATCCTCCAGGGGGCATAAGAGGGAAAGGCCCAAAGCAGAGGGGGCAAAGTTCTCACACTGGGTCCTACTGGGGCCCTGGTAGAGGAGCCTTCCATTCCACACGTCATGGGTTCCCCATCCAGAATGAGTCCACAATGGAGAAAAACCTACAGTGAAATGTGCCCTGCACTTATGCTTCCTTTTCTCTTTGTTGTCTGTGCCAGTGTGTAGCACTACTTGGGCTCTGAGGGGAACACACTCATAGTGGGTATACTTGTGTCTACTTTTCAAACTGTAGCAGATAATTGTGGTTCTGACCAGACATAATACAAACTGTGTTGACAATATTGCACAAGTCACAGAACACAAACAGCAGCGGCAGCCAAAAGGCACTGGGTAAAATGTGATGACAGCAAAGTAATCCAAAATAAAACCCAAACACTTCAGGGTCAGTCATGCTTTAAAATAAATCATGTTAATCTTATCCCACCCTGACAAAATTAATAAGTAAAATTAGATAAACCATTTATATTATTCCTGAATAGGCCAGCACACTGTCAGTGATATTTAATACATACCACCCCTTTCCTTCAAGTTTAACAAAAGTATTCTGGCCAAAGACACTGATGACCCTATCAGTACTTAAAGCCACACTTAAATGATCCCCAAATCACCCATCAATTGGGTGAATAATGCAGAAAAATAAAATGCAGAGACAACAGCCGTTGGAATGAATTTAAAAGACCAGTTGAATCAATCAAAATGGATGATCCCCAGGGATTCATTGTCTCCTCTAGATTCTTTCAATGTGATTGCCATAGCAACCGTCCCTTAATCTGTCCTTCAGAATATTCTCTCCCACCTAAGAAATGAAAGAGACAGCAAATCCCAAGTATCTTCTTAATTAGGTACACTTGTGATGGCAACGGGCCGCACAGGCTTCTCATTTACCCTGCTTTTAGTCATTTACCTACTTGGGCTCCTATGGGAGTCAAAAACACCAGTATATGCACCATTAAAAGCACACTTTGAGTGCTACCATAAAACTCAATAATAAGTACAGCTGAGGTGGCCACTGGTTCATTTCCTCTAGCAGAAAAACTGGTAAACTGGCTCTCACTCAGCAAAATAATTTATTTAAAATAAACAGTTCAGATGAAACATCTCATTTTTAGTAATTCTAACATAACTAAATCATTAATGATCTGCAACATAACCAAATCATTAATGACATTAATTTAATAAGTAAACAAAAACTAAAAGAGTGGAGCTAGAGGTGTAGCTCAGAGGTTAAGCGCTTGCCTAGCACACACAAGCCCTTGGTTGGGTTCAAGCCTCAGCACAACCACACACACACACACACACACACACACACACACACACACACGGATATTGCCAGTGAAAGAAACGTAATAAATTCCAATTTTGTGTCTTTATAGTAGGATTTGGTATACAGTGTAGCTGGTGATATACTTTATTATCTGGAAAATCATTTATTTCCATGTAAGTGTCTACATTTATTTTACATGATATTATCACTACATCCTTCACAATTTCAAAGGATAGCTTTCATCCTTACTCAGTCTGAGGAAAGATAAACTATATTTTAAAAGGTGTCCACTAGATGTACTGTACTACACATTTAAAGTTGTGATGAGTCCAGACTGTAGAAGAATTTTGCAGTTTCTTCAAAAGCCTAAAAACCACACAGATTTACCAGAATTGGATAACTTTGCACTAGGGCATATGTAACCTTTAAGAACACTGAATCTGCTTTTGTATGTTTTCAAAATAGTATCTTTACTG
Organism: Dinomys branickii; assembly: GCA_004027595.1. NCBI lineage: Eukaryota > Metazoa > Chordata > Mammalia > Rodentia > Dinomyidae > Dinomys > Dinomys branickii. The sequence continues at coordinate 8,650 of PVLD010019465.1, forward strand.
GATGTGGCCTGACCCATAAACTAAACAGAAGGCGAAAGAGTGAGCAGTGCCCTCCACTATTCCTCAAATAAATACCAAGATCTTTCCACTGTGGTTTTGCGAGGCAAATTCAAAGAATTTGGGGGTAGGAGTCTGACAGTATACTTCCAAGGTACAATGTGCCTAGCATGCACAAGGCCCTGGACCCCATCCCCAGCAGTAACAAAAAGAGAGAATTTTTTGGTCTTTAAGGGAGAAGAAGAATATACATGCTTATTTCTTGACAGGTATATTAAAACATTAAGAGAAAACTAAAATTATCCGGCATTAGAAACAAAGCAAAAACAAGTCAAAGGACGAAGTCATTAAGAAAAATAGAGACAAATATTTGCTAAAGTCAAAAGGTAAAACCTTGAAATTCTTGTCCTTTGCCCTAATGTTCAATATTTCTGTTTTGTTTTAGAAACAAGGAGATTGATGTCCTTTCAATGACTATTATAGCAGCTCCCAAATAAAACAAATGATAAAAATTAATTTAACTGACTGAGAGGCTTGAATTAGTCATTGCCAAGTTTACAACTTTCCCACAATTCCAAGCATTCCTTTGATAAGAAAAACCACATTTTTCCATGACCAAGAGGACCTTGCTAGGTGGTAATTCTCTATGTTTATATAACTCTCTGTGGACTACCCCCCAAATTAGAACTACATCAAAGCAATGAGAGACAGAATTGATACAGATCCGTAAGCGACAATTCTCGTAAGTGCATCCAGACAAGCAAGCCTAGCCCTCCCAAAAGTCTGAGCGGGACTCCTAAACCAGACTAAGACCTGTCACCCCATGACCCTCAGAAAACCCTGCCCATTCTTCCACAAAAGAGCTTTCATGGTTTTTCTTCATGATTTCATTTCTACAGTCCCAGTTTGGCCCACTACCACTTCACACCTAGACTACTTAATCAGACTGAACGATGGGCATGCATCCTTCTTCATATAGCTGTCAGAATAATCTCTAAAATGTACCACCACCTCAAAGGTGTCACTACCTTTCCCCGAACCCTTCCTCCAATAAAAGGGCCAAGTTTCTTAGCTTGAGATTCAAGGACTGTAGCTCAATTTCACCTTGCCCCATGTTCAGCAATGCCTTTGGCTGACTCCTTGTCTCTGAAGCTCACCGATACTATAGAATGAAAGGTGCTTTGGCTCATGCTGTTCTCCCCCACCAGTGATTCTCAAAACTGGTGCACCAAGAGGAGCCATGGCAATGATTGACGTCTAAGTGCTTGTTATGGTTTGAATGTGAGCACTACAAAATTCGGTGTTGAAATTTATTGGTCAACATATTGTACTAAGAGAGGGACTCTTTAAAAGATGATTATGCCATGAAGGTTCCTCCCTCACAAATGGGATTAAGGCCCTTATAGAAGAGGCTTCACTCAGCATTTAGCACTCTCACCTTTCAACCATTTTACTGCATGTGGTCTCTTCCCCACTTAGCACATCTTCCCAGTGCTAAACCTGAGCCTGGCCAGATTTCCCAAGCTCTGAGCCAGGGGCTGTAAAGCCAGGATGCCAAGGCAGGACAACTACTGATACAACTACAGTCACAGGCCTGTAGACTGCACAGCAGAGTCCATGACGCCCCCACCAAATGTTTCCTCCTCCTTTTCTTCCCTCTATCACCTCTCCCCATCTTCCTTCCTATAATAATTCGAATGTTTTTGTACCCTTTAAAATTCAATTTGAAAATCACCAACATACTATTAAGTGGAGGCTCTGAGGAAGTGATTAAGTCATGAAGGATGAAGCCCACAGGAGAGGGATTAAGTGCCCTTCTAACAGAGCTAGACACAGTTCATTCCTTTGGCCCTTCTACTGTCTTTCCTACGAGGACACAACATTCCTCCACTCCTGAAAGTACAGCAACAAGGTGCCATCTTGGAAGCACAGAGCAGCCCTCACCAGACAATGGAACCTGCCAGTGCCTTATCTTGGGACCCCTGACCTGTAGAACTGTGAGAAATAAATTTCTGGTGTTTACAAGTCACCTAGTATCAGGCATTTTGTTACAGCAGCACAGACTAAGACAATTCCCTAACCCCAACTAAGTTTCCACAAACGAATCTCATATAGCCAAAACTGAGAACCACTGCCCCAAATTCCTACAGCTCATAGTTATCAAACTTTAGTGGGCATTAGGTCTCCTGAGGGAAGAAGTATCTTGTTAAAACTCAGTCTTGGGCCCTATCCCTAGTAATTGTGACTCATCAGGTCTGGCCTCATAAATATGCATCTCTAACTAGTTCATGTTATACACATGCTGGTGATCCACGAGCTTCATTCTGAGAAACACTGATATATACATAATCTATACACAATCATAATTAGTATAATTATATAGCATAAATAAAGGTATCCACATACATACACAGGTAGTTAGTACATGTATAGGTTGAGTATCCCTTATCTCAAATCTTAGGATCAGAAATGTTTCAGATTTAGAATTTTTTTCAGATTTTGGAATATTCACCTAGACTTTACCATTTGAGAATCCATAATCTGAAACTCCAAAATCTGAGCACTTAGGGATGTTTAACCTGTATAACTCATTTGGCAAAAGACAATGTGCCATGGCCCTGAATCAAGGTCAGCAGTTTTCTGAAGCTGTTGGTTTCAAGCAGGAGCCTAAAGTGGTATTTTTCTATGATCTGTTGGCCATTTCAGAACTTTAGAAATGTAATGGTCAATTCATTAGAAAGAAATAAATAACTAAATAAATTTTATGAGAGGACTTCAAGACGGCGACCAGGTAGGCAGCAGAGAGAGAATCTCCCGGAGAAATGCCACTCAGACAAAGGAATATAGCAACATGTGAAGGGACAAAAGGGAAAGAGGTGGGTATCCTGAACTCAGGAAGGATCTGAAATGGGAACTGAAGCCCTTGGAAAGACTAAGCAAAACCTCTTCTGGAGGAAAGGATCAGAGATCCACCATGGTGCAGTCAGAGGGAGAGGAGACGGAGAAGGAGGAAGTCACCGCTCCAAACACACCCTTGGCCTGCGCCCTCGTTCCGGCATTCACAGCTTCAGCTTTGGAGACTCATGCTCACGGAAGCCTCCCGACTTGACCAGGGGAGAGTGGAGTTCCAAGAGCTGGTCCAGGGCTGGAGAGGGGAGGGCACAGCCAGGAAAAGAGGCAGTGGCTGTTGGGAGCAGTTGTCGAACCCAGCGTGAGGATGAGAAGTTACAACAGCCACTGGGGCAGAGTCCCCACCCTGTGGCACCCTTCCTAATCAGTGCCTGGAGAGAATCAATGCAACTAGTACACAGCCCACCACGCCCTGCTCTTCGCCTGCCTCGAGGCGGTGCCCCCTGCCTCTCCGCTGGGTGAGCACTACCGGCGGAGAGCATCAGGGAGCCTCAGTGGCGAGCCATGGCGGATCCTAGGGATCCGGCCAAAGAGCGGACAGGGGCTCCAGCACCACAACCGGAGGGAGAAACAGATAGAGGTGGATCACATGGCTCCGCGCCCTTCTCACTCCAACATCAGGCAGGAAGCATGAGCTGGGTTGCCGGGATTCAGCTCCCAACTTGAACTCTCACTGGGAGTACCTTGAGTCTCGGCGGCTTAAGCAAGCACCACCTGTTCCTGGCAACAATGGGACGAATCCACGAACTTCAGGACTCACCCCTAACTATTAATGTGAGCACCAAGAGGGTCTCCTTACAGCTTGCACATATTAACCTTGCATGAACCCATAGCGACGGATTAGATGAAAAGCAGCAGACCTGGAGTCTGAAAAACAACAACATACTCTATACAGCAGACCCAACAAAATCCTCCAACTCTATTCTACAACTAATCTTTAGACTCAGTTCATACCCTGAACTAACATAGTGAGAATGGGCTGGGGAGATTTCAAGCCCTTATACCAAGCATCGTAAGTTCGTACAATGCGCAGCTGCAAGGGATGGGGAACGGTAATACTGGAGATCAGGAGGAGGGAGGAGGAGAAGACAGGGCCTCCAGCATCAAGGCAACGGGACAGAGGTGAACAGGTCACCGAGGGCGCCCCGATGGGGGCGCATGCCCCGCAGTTACTCCGCGGTGGGCCCCGCGGCTGTTCCCATGGACCCTGCTATGGGCACCTCATGGACTGGACCTGCCCCCACCCATAGCATGGTGATGGGGCGGAGCTGGGTGGTCCACTGTGAGCATACATGCTTTTCCACCTCCGACCATGGCAGTTTGTATACACCCATGTATGCTATAGTATAGTCTGAGGCAGCTATATCCCTTCCCAAGGCGAGAGTCCAGGGGTATAGATAATCCCAGGAATACAGTTATCATCAGAGGGAAGATGACTGATTGAGTGGTAGGGCAATGGAGATGAGGGAGGAGAAAAGTTGAATGATTGAATGGGCCATCATCTGTGTAACTGAGTAACAAAGGTGAAGGTAACATTATGTAGGACAGCGTCCAGAGCTAATTCCCTTCTGTTCTCTATAATTCTGTATTTCCTCAATCGTTTTTGTATTAACAGAAGATAACTTTATATTATATAGCATCCAGTGCTAATTCCCTACTATCTTCTCTATAATTTGGTATTTCCTTTAATGTTTATGTTAACTAATGTGAAGATAATATTATGTAATACAACATCCAATGCTAATTCCCTACTATATTCTGTATAATTTTGTATTTTCGGTATTGTTTATGGCTTATTCTGGTTCATATGTCTCCATTCTTTTGTCTTTAAAATAAAATTTAAAAAAAAGAGACAATGTGCCACCTTCTGGAATCTCTCCTACATTTGATTGATTATGAACAAATTTATACCTGGTCTTGGAGACTATGCAATCCCCTTGAACAAACCAAAACCATGAGTAGGGAAGTGATTTGCCCAGAGGATCTGGTTGGTGGCAGAACTCCAGCTAGGATTCAAAATTCCTGACTGTCCCTGCTCTCCACCCTACCCAGTTCAATACTCTTTCCACCATACCCTTAACTTGTCTGTACCAGCTTCTCCAACTAGAATGGACATTCCTGGTTTGAAAAGATCACTCTTGATATTCTCCATAGCATCTGGCATGCCAGCACAGTGCCTTGCACATGAGAGTAAGCACTCAACAAACACTTGTTGATTTTCATTTTATTAAGTGCTCAGCCACATATTCATCAAAAGCTAGGGTTGGCACTCTGTGAACTATTTCCTTATGGAAAATGCACAGCTCTGCTTCAACCAGTTAGCCATAGAGTAAATTCTTCACATCAACGTGCATCCTGCCATTATCTGCTATGGAGACAATGATAAAATAAATGAATAAGGAAAAATTATACAAGGTTAAAAGTGGATATGTAGGGGCTGGGGATATAGCTCAGTGGAATAAGCGCTTGCCTAGCAAGCGCAGGGTCCTGAGTTCGATCCCCAGTACCGCAAAAAAAAAAAAAAAAAGTGGATAGGTAAACCGCATAGTAGTTTACAATTCAATTTCAACTTGTAGGTCAGAAAACCTTTATGAAATACCTCAGATCCCATTTTATACCAAAGAAACCACTGCAGCAGTTAAAAAAATTCTAGTACTAAAAATTATCAAGTACGTTTGTTCTGGTAGTGTGAATATGTTGGCCAAATTTTTATTCATGCTGAGGCCCTCCTTTTCCTTTAACAGAATAATTAAAAAATAACTAGACTAAGAGTAAAGAGGAAACAGAAGAAAGGGCAGACTAAGAGGAGCCAAAGGATGGTAAGAAATAGGTGAGCGAGCTGCAAAAGCAAGAGGACGCTGTCACGTGCCTGCCCCTAAAGCCTTTCTATATCCGCAGGTTCCAGAGCTGCACGTTCAACCACGGACAGAAAATGTTCAAAAAGAATACTTACCAGCCACACAACAGTCTTTGGGCCCAAAGCAATTTTACTCTGACCTGGGTATTGGCTCAGAAAGTGGGCATAAACTCAGCTGACACTTTACTAATGACACCACAAATGCAAGGGTCAAAACCGGGCTTACTGGATGGCAGGGAACTGGTCAAGTCCAGGACTCTACCACTGGATGGCATGATGTACCCGTGGGTAGCAGACAAAGCAGGCTCCAACCTAGTGCTCACAGCAACCCAGCTACTGCTTACTGTGCAGTTAGGCACAGCATCTAGCACTGGGCCCAGCTTTCATGGGATCTTGTACTTTTTCATTGCAGAGGATCATGCCACAAGTTATGTCACACGAGGAGAAGCATTTATCTTATTTTCCTCATATGAAAGCGCAAAACCTTAATTTCTGAGGTAGTAACAAAATGTATCTCATATTCTTTGTTTTTCTGAAACCCAAATGTATAAAGGGCAGTTTTTAGTTAACAGACAATTTTCGAGCAGTTTTAGGTTTACAGAAAAACTAAGTGGAAAGTATTCAGTTTCCATATACCTTCCCCAAAGCCTTCCTTGTAATTTCCCATCATTAGTTTCTTACACTGATGTGGTATGCCTGCCACAGCTGATGGGCCAATATTAGTATGTTATTATGAACTAAAGTCCTACTTTGCATTAAACTTCATCCTTCTTAGCATGCATTTTCTGTTTTTCACAGATGTTGAAGGGGTTTTTAATGTCTTTAGAGTCTGAGACACTATAAATTTCCCCACCTTTAGACCATTTTGATTAGTTTTGTCAAAGAAAGTTTCACAGGAATTACAATATAAATCATTCATTTATTTTTAATCATTTATGGTTTCAAGACTCTAATATCAAAAACAAATAAATTCAACTTTGACTACCTAAATATCATCCTCTCACAACCTTCCCAATATTCAGTATAGCTCCAAACTTGAAGAGAGTTAGAAGTCACTGGGTCACAAAACGAAAATTAAGAAAGATAGCCCTGAGATGATCCCCAACATGTTGGAATTAGTTTGCTGTCTATTTAGTCTGGAGATGTTTATGAAAATGGCTTTGTCCTGACAAACCAGAACAATGTAAGAAAAGTACTATCAGGAGACAGGAAAGACACAGATTAAGAAAATCAGGGAAGGAAGACAGGACAGAATTGGTAGAAATCGGGAGTGGCAGAACGACACTAGATGCAGGCCTAAGCAATAGCCACTGAAAAAAGGCAACTAGACATTTTTTGACAACTGAGTTTTTCTGAGGGAATGAGTGAGAAAGGGACAAATTATATATAAGTATGGTACTTCTGAAACTGTCCAACTGAATATACTGCTAAGAAAGCAGTATCTGCCACAATGAAAGTTGGCTCTGCACCTAAGTGTATCTAAAGATAGTAACTTTCTATGCACAGAAAATGTCCTCTGAAGCCTGCTTCAAATCTTTTGGAGAGTTCAAAGGATAGTGTTATTCCTATAAAATGATACTGTGTGTGTGCGTGTGTGTGTGTGTGTGTGTGTGTGTGTGTGTGTGTGCAGCTGGAAGTACAGACATACTGTCATGTGCCACACTAACTTGTCAGTTGATAATGGAGTATGTATTTGAGTGGTCCCATAAGATTATTTCAATGGATCTGAAAAATTCCTATTGCTGGTATTTTTCTACCTTTTCTATGTTTAGATGCATAATTGTGTTACAGCTGCCTACAGTATTCTGTACAATAAAATGCTGTACAAGTTTGTAGACTAGGAGCCTATAGTCTAGATGAGCAGTAAGCTATGCCATCCATGTTTCTAGTAGTACACTCTGTATTTGTGCAATAATAAAATCACCTAACACATTTCTCAAAAAATATACCCATCTTTTTAAATGCATGCCTGTATACAATGTAAACTCCTTATTCTCTTTTCTTTTGTTTTTTTAACTTTGCAAATAGGTGAAGCAAACTGAAATTATTTCTGTTCTTTCAGGATTTAACATTTCACTGACCTTACTTAAGAACCCTATTTTGTTTATCAGAATTGTTTCTCCCTTGGCTGTAATTTTCCTTTGATCCAAGTATGTAATGAGACTATCTGCGAGGTAATTTACTTGCAGGCAATGAGAAAAAGATTCTAGAAAATCAATGCCTCGAATTCCTCTGTAATACTGTTTTACCTTAAATGCATAGAATTGCATTTGGGACATAAATCTGATTGCTGTGTACAGGATCCACGAAGTTTCAAAGCTAATCTGGAATGTGTCTCTCATGGACAAGCAGATCAGAGGTTGCTTAGAAATGGGGCAAAGAAAGAATGTACTGCAAAAGAGACATGGTGAAATCTGTGGTGATAAAATCTACGCATATCCTGACTATGTCGACATTTGCCAAGACTTATCAAACTGGAAGCTTTAAGTGGATGCAGTTTGTTGTATGTAAATGGTCAATAAAGTAGATATATTGGTGTAAGTACAAACTTTCACTTCTTTGTATTAGTTAGTTTGGCTGCTTAGTTTCTTTCTTTAGTGTGATTTGGGGTGCTTTTAACAGTGGAAAATTCCTTCCCAGTTCACACCTTAAGACAAGCATGGCTTTTTACTGCCCAAAAGGGAACGAATGGGTTGAAGGTTTGAAGACTTGTATCAATTCCTGGCATCTGGAGGTCAGAATCTTTGACAAGGAGTTTAAAAGGCTTCTTTAGCTTCTAGAAGCTATTTTACTGAGGACTTTAATTACTTTATCATTTTAGGTATTGCAAACTACTATCATGTACAAGGTAGTTCTTACAAAGTATTGAAAAAAGCATGTATTTTGGTAATTCTCTAAACCCACTACTATTGTTTACTGATATAAAATATACATTATAACTTGCCTATCTGCTTCTGCATGTGTGTGTGTGTGTGTGTGTGTGTGTGTACTCCTTAGTGTCTAGGAAATCAGGGGAAGGGAAACTCATTACTTCAGCTCTCTAGCCACATCAAAGTGCAGATTATTGATTATACTTATAGGCAGATGCTAACAATCAGCTTTACAAACAAAAATGGTACATAAAACTAGGTCTGGTAGATTAAACTGTAAAACAAACCATTAAAGTTCTTAATACAGCACACATTTCAAATCTGGCAGGAGACAAACGAGCCTTAACCACATTCTAAAATTGAAAGTGAGTGACAACACTTACTAACTAATCACGTATACAGATTTTGCTTTGTAACATCCTCATCAAAACAATTTTATCAATAAAATCTCTGAATTTCCAGCTACTATTAATAAAGTAAATCTAAAATTTTGTGGATATTACAAATTATGGTGATTATATGTGTAACATTTTATATAGATAAATGAGATGTAAATTCCACAAGCAGTAAAGTGAGGGATATTTATTTTGATTGTTCTTTTCTCTGGGATTCTCTGCATTAAAAATCTCCGCATTGTATGTCCTCTCTTTGGATTTTACTTCTATAGTGGTTCAAAAATGACACACAACTACATCAATGTTTAAACCCAGAGGAAAAATCCATTTCAGATGAGAAATACAAGGTACTGAAGGAAGCTAGGAAAAGAAGGCCACCTACTGATAACGTGTGCATTCGTTAGCGGGAAAGAATGATGCACAGGCACGAATACTACTTAAAAACTCATTCCTAGCATAGGGGAAAATTTTCTTACTCATTCACATATTACATCATTGGCAATGTGCATCCATATTCATTATTTCATGTAGGTTTGGCACTTTCTGAGGCCCTGTGTGAAAAAGAAGATATACTGTAATTCTGTACACACAGATTTTAGAGTATGCAAAGTCTATCTAACCTCTGTATGTACTTTAACCTATTCTCTCAGTGCCATTTCTTTGTAGAATGACACCAGCTCTTCTCACATTATATCATCCCTGGAGATCAGCTCCCCTATACATGCAAAGCTGAGAACCAGCCCTGGCCCCATCCAGATAAGAGTAACTAACACTGGCAAGTGGGGGAGCAGATGAATGTGCCAGGATGAGCTGGCTCCACCCAAGAGCCGGGAAAATGGAAAGTGGGCTGTCAGATGGGCTGAAAAAAGAGTCACCCTGAGGGTAAAACAGATATAGGCAAAGGAAGCCAGAGACAGGGACCCACACAGCTACAGAGAGAAATGAAGAATGGCAGGGGGAAAAGGGAAGAAAAGCTAGAGCGTGCTGACCACCACAGCTACGGGTCCCTCAGCCTGTCCTCCATGGATGCAGGCCCTTCAGCCTCCCGTATCCAGACGCACAAAGATTTGCCCTTGATTGTTTCCAGACTGGCCACTAAGTGAGGAGACGGTTATTTAAAGAGATTCCCTATTTATTTGACAAAAAAATTAGTCAACATATTAAAGTGAAATAAACCCTATTTGCACCTTGATTTGTTTGCTAAAACTGTAAAATATTAAAATGAAGTACTGACTCAAAAAAAAGAAAAGCCAAAGAATGCATTTTGTCTAAGTATCTGTGTGCTTGTATTTTATTGATGCTACCTGCGTGCATTTGCTGTAATTCAATTTTTGATCTAGATGTAGTAACAGATATCATTCCTATAATTTTAACAGACATCTCATTTCATAGAAGAAAAACTATTTTTCATGGAGCAATAGCTCTAATTGTGATCTTCCAGGCTACCATGTCTAAAAATTCTACAGGTGCATTTTTTATTCTTGTACATAGAGACGTAACTGATATGCTTTGACCAATAGGCCAGGGGAAATTAAGCTGAGAGCTAGATGCATATAAGAGGTTCTCTATCACTAATGTTTAATTTAACTCAGTAAGTAATATGTACAATTCCTGTATTGCTTATGAATATTCTGATCAGTTTCCAAAGTTAAGAAATACTTGGGCTTGTGGTAGCCTTTAGAATAGTTAACATACATATTTCTACCATAAAAGTTGGCTCTCTTCAGAGATAGGCAACCAAAAAGTTCTTCACTGTGAAGTCTTTAATTTAGGCAATACAAATTTACCTGTGCATGGAAAAGACCTAAAAAACACACACTGGAAAATAATTCAAACTGGAACTCTGATATTGACCTATTATATGACTTTGGATCAGCTGTTTGAACCCACTGAGTCTCAGTTTTGTTATCTATAAAATGAAGGGAAGGATGGGTAATGATAGCCTCATCTAACAATGAAATTCTGTTAGTAAGCTGGAGGGGGAGAAATTTAAAAGAGCCATCATTTCTTTAGATATCGGACATGAGGAAGCCCTAATGGTTCTGTAACTCCCTGGTAGCCTTCCCATGTCACTCACATTATGATGGTAACTCTAGGTATAGATGCTGCAATCATTCAGAAAATCTTTTGGTAGTTTAAAAAAAACTTAATACATTTACAAGTGGAAGATTTTGCAGTGACTCTACCATTAAAATTTACTGCATTTTAAAAGACACTAAAAATATTGTCACTAATTTCAATGCCTGATCTTTATTTTCTTCTTGAGGCTTTTCTCTACTTTCCACATTCTCCCACAATGGTAAGTCCTACTTTTTCTTATTGAGAAAGTGGATTTTCAAAAAGCATTATGCTTTCTTGCAAATTTTCCCACATCTCTAGAGTCTACTCTAAAATCAGTGGGGTAGGACTAGGGGGTCGGTGGGAGGTAGGCCCTGGATTGACTGCTCAGCACCACTAAAAATTAAATACAATCATTGGGTAGGGGGACAAAGTCAGCATCATGCTTATCTGCACAAAGTGGGTGGTTATCCAAGTGACTGACTGCTGTAGTCAGAATCAAGATATCATAATCAGAAACTATGGCCCACAGTCCGACGTGGAAATCAAAACATGCATTTTATCTAAATAACAGTTCTTTTTTTCCAGCATCCTGGCCCTTGAGAATCATGGTTAAAATTCCTTTCCAATTTAAAGTAAATGAAATGAAACACAAGGTCCTTTTTCTACCCACGCACACAAAAATTGCTTTCCAGACAAAATATGATTGTTATTGGGCTGTTTTTTCTTAAAATGTTCCTTTTTATGCCCTAAAACAAAACACATCAAAAGTTAAAATAAATATTTAGCTGTCAAAACAAAACACCCCCATATGGAAAACGCAAGTATGAATTTGGTGATGCTTATTATAAAAACAACATCCGTAACAAGCACAAATGTTTTGATTGTGTAAAAAGAGGACAAACCCAAATGCTATCATTATGGAGTTCTCCAGGACAGACCTAAGGAAGGTTGAGGTAAACCGCTGCGAGGACATTAAACAGAGGTGACCTCCAGATTCAAGGCTATCAAAGCACTGCCTGAAAAATTCAGGTAAAATGAAACACAAAATTCTCCAAAATGACAGTACCAGTGTCATTTTCAGTAGACCTCCAGAACAAATTCTATGCTGAACTCAGTTCTCATCAGTTGAGTAGAAAAATTCACCTCTATTCCCTCCATGAATACAGCAAAATCCACTGTGAAATAAGTTACTTGTGAAATTACTCTTACTCAGGACCAGTAACTCTCCTACCTCAACCAGGCTTCTCAACTCATCTTCAACATTTACAGCAAGCAACGAAGGCAGTAGCTTAGACATGGGACACCAGTTCAAACCCCAACTCTGTAACTTAGAAACTGCATATCCAAGCAAGTTACTTCACTAATCTTTCTCACACTCATCTGCAAAATGTGCACCCTAACCATCTTCAGAGCTGCTGTGAACATCAAAGTAGATGATGGGTGTAAATTCATCTAGTGTACTTGTGCAATTCTAGTATGTGTTCAGTTTGTGTTGGTTCCCCCTTCCCTCTTATCCACTGACACTCCAAGTACGATCAAATTTAACATCCATGGTTTTAATTACTCTCAAGCAAGCTCAATGGTATATAGGACATGCAGTAATTTTAACTGTGTTAAATAAGATTATGAATAGTGTATGCCTCAAGGGAGACAGTACCAAGTTGTGCTCAAAACCATGAACTTCAGAGGAATGAGATGATCTTAATTTTGATTTCCACTTCCAACCTTGACCAGCTTATGAGACCCACAGCAAGTTAACTACCTCTCTAAACTTTGTTCATCCATTACAAAAATAGAGAGATTATATAATATATACAAGCATTATAACACAGAGTACAGTAAATGGTAGCTGCTAATTATTCTATTTTGCTTGGTGTACAAGAACTAGTAACTTTTAAGACTACTCAAGTGAGCTCAGCCAACTATTCAGTGACATTAACCCACTGTTACTATTCTCTACTCTCTTAGTTACATTTTACAGCATTTTGTACAGGGAATTACCACTGGAATTATTGATAGTTCAGGCCGCACTGTACATTCCAGAATGTTTAAGCAGCATCCCTGGCCGCTCTACTGGATAACAGCAAGAGTATGTGACAGAACATCTGGCTACTATCCAATGACCCACGTGGCAAACGCGCCCTGGCTGAAAATCATTGGTCTAACACAATCCACAAACACGAGGATTGGCTAAGATCTTGGGGCTAGCCCTCCAGAAGGTCTAAACTTTACCAGAGTGTCTAGTTAGTAGTATTCAGTCTTCTGGGCTCCATGATCCATTGTTAGCCCCAATTCAAATTTGATCACACAAAAATAATCTGGAGCCCAATTTGCCATCAGAAGATGCTCTACATTACATGAACAGATGCTGGTCAGGCACTTCTCACTACTCTGTAGAGTGACGCAAAGGTGAATCTGAGCATCAAGAAACCTGGTATGTGCATTTGCTTTACACAAAACTTACCTTTACACATTGCATCCATGTACCAAAGTATCACACTGTACCCCATAAGTATGTACAATTATTTGTTGATTAATATTTTTAAAGGAAGAAGAGACTACAGACTCTAAGATGAGTTATAAACCATATTACACTATGGAGGACTGATTTTAGGAAACCTCTGTGGATACCAAAATCCACAGGTGCTCAAGTACCTTAAATAAAAAGGCATGTTATTTTTATATAACATACACATTCTCTTATATAGTTAAATGACTTCTAAATTACTTATAATTGCTAACACAATGCAAATACTTTTTTTCACAATGCAAATACTATGTAAATAGTTACTGCACTGTATTGTGTAGGGAAAAACAAGAAAAAAAGGTCTGTAAATGTTCAAAAAAGATGCAACTTTTCCTGAATATTTTCAATCCCTGGTTGGTAGAACCCAAGGATACAGGGTAGTAACTGCATTACCAAAAATGAAGTATATGTTAGTTGGGAAAGTGAGTAAGTCACTGGAAGAAATGACTCCACTGTGCGTGGCTGGAGCATGTATATAATGACTATGTTAATGTCCAAAGATTCCAGATAGCTCTTGATTATACACTAAAGATTCACTATTTTTTCATTTTAATAACCGTACTATAAAGGCAGGAGTCCTTTCTTACCCACTTTGTATCCCTGAGCCTAGCACAAGAGCCTTCAAGAGGAGGCAACAGTAAATGCCTGTTGAATGAAGTACTTTGCTGACAAAGAGAACCTTTCTCTGCTCTTGTCCAACAGAAGCTGAAAGAAAATACCTCTTAAAAGAAGCTAAGTACAATCTACTCCCTTTTACCCAAATTTAAACAACTGAGTAGTTCAATTAACCAGGAAAAAAATGTGTAGGCAAAAGTTAGGGAAAGCAGCCAAATAGATAAGGCCTAAAAGTTCAAGCAAGCATGAACATATATATGTTCAACTCCCACTAGGCTATAAAAACCAATATTACTGGCACCAGAGGGAAAAAAGGGAGGGATGTGGGGAAGAAGAGCCCTGAGAGGTGGAGAGTAGGAAAACGGGCATCAGGAGTCTCAGGAGATGACCTGCTATTCCTTCAACAAAGAGCTATTTTTTTAAATGTCCAAACTTCAGAGGTGAAGGTGCATTTCTCACACAAGCCTCATTTACAAATCACCTTTTGGATGACTATTGGAAAAATCTTTAAGAATATTCATAAAAATAAACTCATCTTAACTTTGTTAACTTGAAATTTCTCCATCTTTTTTTCTCTCCTGTCCCATAGGAGCAGCAGGTTCACAACAAGGGAGCTAAAAGAAATTTCTTTTACCTAAGAGGAACTTAAGGGGAACCTCCCAACAACATTCTGCTCTTTGTGAAAGACTGTACCTATTTCAGCTTTCTGTTCGCCAGAGGAAAATAATCAAACTTAGGTTGTATTGTAAAAGTTTGCTTTCTTCATTGCTAAGTGTACACAGAAAACATATCACAAAATTTTAAACATAGTACATATGGTCATGTAAATAATTACACTTTCATCAGTCTTCCAGACTCAAACTCTATTCCACTTGAACATTTCCAGGAAACAAAGTATCTACCTCATTCAAGTAATTCTTTAGTTTAACATGTATTAAATTGGTTCCAATGCACTGTTAATACACATGAAAAATTCTACCCATTTAAATCTTACAAAATCTGTTTAAAGTTGCGCTTGAAAATCTAGACTTGCTTTAAAAAAGTTTCCTTCTCTAAAAATTAAATATGGGAATGGCAACCTAGAATTTCAAAAGCCATATATGCTTACAGAATCCATATGATTGTCTTACAGACTATGTACTTATAGTGAAGTGGTTTGCACAAATCAGGCCCAGCTACCTGAGCAATTTCCTGTTGCATACAGATTAATTTGCCCCTTAAAATGTTACATATGCATTTTCTAAAGACAGAAAGTAAAGACTAGATTGGAACCTTATAGAACTAAAGTGGGAAGGAATTATAGCCCTACCGCATTAAAGGCTATTTAATATGTGTTCTTCTTAAACAAACATGAGTCTCCACAGGCAAAGCTACCATTCCAGAAGTCTTTGCTTTTTCAATGTAAGGAATGGGATGGGTTTGTTTCTGGGGAGAAGCTGGGATGCAAGGCTTTATAAAACTCCAAAGGACCCATAATGTAAACTTGTGCTATTCTGCAAATGCTCACATTTTCAAAGAACAATGTAATATTTACAATAAAACTGCCTTAATCAACATAACAAAAATTTTTCCTGGTGTTGCCCAAGCTTGCCATACATTTGATAACCCAGAGAAGTACTACAAGCAATTACAAAATGATGGCTCCAATTAGGCAAACTGGATCTATTCCAAATTCAAATCAAAGGGAATTCAGATGGTCCCGATGGAATAATTTAAATAAATGGTACAAGGAATTTCCAGCAACGATATACGTTTATCCTACTACTCCTCTTTTGAAACCCACACAAAGTGCTCCAATGGTGTATCTCTTACCATTCAGGAATTTCCAAAACCAAACCTGGAATCCCATTAATAGACCTGGTTCTCTCCTTTTCCCAAGCGGTCTGCCCAGTACAGGATTTTTATTGTAAACAGCAATCAAAACAAACCTGAGAAACACACATTCCCACACGCAGAGAATAACATAGCACTAAACACGAACCACACAGTTTCCTCTCGCCTTGCTGATTTTCAAACCTGTACCTAGCCCTGAAAGACTAAGAGGCCAGAGGACTAGAAGAGAAACTTCCAAAGCAGAAACCTGTCTCCCAAATCCCAGCACTGAAGGCTGCACCTTGTAGGATTTCAAGGCTTTTGAGACAGAAAGGTCCCACCCTGCAATTTTGAAAACCCACCTTCTAAGGCTCAACCTGGGTGACAATTCTCTAGGTTCCACACTTAGAGCAGAAATCCCTCACGCTCCCCACCCCCATTCCCCAAACCCCTGCTACCCTCTTGGAGAGCATAACCACAGGGAGGAGGCGGGGGGGGGGGGGGGGGGCTCAGTCTCTCGGCACCCCACCCCCACTCCTCGCGCCATCACCAGCATCCCCCGAAGCAAACCGCAGAGAGCCCCCTCACCTCTACCCCTCCCATCCCCGCCATCCCCTGGACCAAACCAGACAGGTCTCGTTCCCTCCCCCTTCCCCAATAGCCGCCATCCTGGATGGAAAGCCCAAGGGAGCCACCACTTCGTCTTCACCCGCTCCCCACAACCCCTCTAGCTACCTCTGAAAAAGACCACTAGGTGCCCCCACCTCGCCCAACCCCCACTGCCCGCCATCGCTCATGCAAAACCCAAAGCTCTTCTCCACTGCCTGCCCCTGACCACCAACCCAGCAGAGGAAAACAGTGAGCGCACCAATTTCACTCCCTCCTCACCCTCCCCGCGGCGAAAGGCCTGGGGAGATCGAGGCACACAGCCTAGGGGCTCTTCCCGTCCCCCGTCCGGCACCCCGCCGCCCGTAGCCCGGGGAGCCCCCGCCGCCGCGTAGGCGCCCAGCCGAGGCCGCAGGTATCCTGCCCTGCAAGTCCCAGGAGCCGGGCGGCCGGGACCTGCCCCGGGCGGCGGCGGGGCAGCAGAGCAGCCGCTCCCCGCGGACGCGGGCGGGCGGGAGGCACACACGCACGCACTCGCGGAGAGAAAGCGGGCTTACTGCTGGGGATGCTGGCCCGCGCAGCTGTCTTGGCGGCGGCGGCCGCTGCCAGCACCTAAGCCAAGCGCGGCGGCGGCGGCGGCGGCGGCGGCGGCGGCGGACTGAGCCCCCGCGGCGGGGCGCTGGATGTAGGGCGGGGGGGAGGGGCGCGCGCGCGGGGGCGTGCGCAGCTGGCTTCAGGCGAGGCGGAGCGGGCGGGGCGGGGCGAGGCGGGGTGGGGCGCGCGCCAGTTGGGGCTGTGCCCCAGGCGTGGGGGCTTCGGGGCGCGGCGCGCACTCGGGAGCCGGCCCGCTGGCGCGGGGACGGGGTGCTTGTCGCGCACGCACGGAGCGCGGCCCCGGGTCCCCGCCTCGGGAGAGGCCAGCTTGCCGGCGAAGCGCGCGTGTGCGAGGAAGGTGGCCCGACCTGCACGCGGCAGAGGGCGGGAGGAGGGCGGGCTGGGCCCCGGACCCCCTCCCTCAAGCCGCGGGCCCTCGCAGGCTGGAGTGCAGTCTCAGGCACTGCGGGCGGCCGCCGCCAGGACGGGGGAGGTGGGAAAAACAAAGAGTCCGCCAGGGCGGCGTCTAGCCTCTGGGGCTCCTAGCGAACCTGCGCACCGGAGGCGCGGAGCATACCGGTTTTGGCCAAGACTGCGAAACCCAGTCGGCCGGAGCCTCCCCTTGGTACCAAGCCTTAGGAGGTAGAGGAGCCTCATCCATAACACTAGCGCCACCGTGCAGAGGGCTTTACATCACTCAGCACTAGTGGCGGAGAGGCAGGTGGCGACTCACGTATTCACTCAGCGTTCAGTTCTCTGACCCCTCACCACGTGCCAAGTACTGTGCCGGGTGCGGGA
>PVLD010019466.1:0-36348 GCA_004027595.1 Dinomys branickii
GGGGGGGTGGGAGGGATCGAGCTGTCTGTATTCTCGGGGCGCCAGGACCCAGCAAATCCCTCTCTCCCACGCGGCTCGCCCGACACGCGCGAAACGTGTGATTGCCAGGCGTCTCCGCCGCTAACAAGCCGATCTCTGTCGGGAGTCTCCGGGGGCTGCGCCGGCTCGGGAGGTGGGAGGGATCGAGGCGTCCGTGCTCTCAGGGCGCTAGGATCCAGCAAATCCCTCTGTCCGCTTCCGGCGGCGTTTGTGGCCCTCCGCGCGGCTCACCCGACACGCGCGAAACGTAGGACCGCCGGGCGTCTCCGCCGCCAACAAGCCGATCTCTGTCGGGAGTCGCCGGGGGGCTGCGCCGGCTCGGGAGGTGGGAGGGATCGAGGCGTCCATGCTCTCAGGGCGCTAGGGCCCAGCAAATCCTTCTCTCCGCTTCCGGCGGCGTTTGGGGCTCTCCACGTGGCTCGCCCGACACGCGCGAAACGTGTGATTGCCAGGCGTCTCCGCCGCTAGCAAGCCGATCTCTGTCGGGAGCCGCCGGGGGGCTGCACCGGCTCGGGAGGCGGGAGGGCCCGAGGCGGCCGCGCTCCCACTGCGCTTGGACCGATCCCAGCTTCTTCCCCGCGGGGATCGTCCCTGGCTCCCAGCGTCTGGGATTTTCCCACGTCTCGCCCCGGCAGCCTGGTCCGCCCTACCACATCTCCCCCGGCATCTCAGAGAAATACGCCCAGTTTAAACTTCCCAGCCGAGGTCCCGGCATTCACGCTGGCCAAGTCTGTCTCGAGCTGGTGGTGTTTATTAAGGAGGTTCGCTCCCTTGCTGCTCACCTGGTCGCCATCTTCCCCCGGTTTCTCCGCAATCAATCTGCGGCAACCCAGCGAGCCAGGAGCGCCCCGAGGCAGAGGAGGAGGCGGGGCTCGGGCGCCCCCCAGCCTGTGGCCATCTCGCCCCAGATCCGGGCTCGGGAAAAGCAGGCTCCAGCTGGGTTGGGGGTGCACCCCGGGGATCCGGCCCCCGGCGGGCCGAGGGCTCCTGCCGGATCCTCTGCTCGGCACAGCTGCCCCGCTTCCTGCTGCAGCCGCCGGGCAGCTGGGATGCTTGGGGTGCGCGGAGGTCCGGGCTGGGAGTGGTGCGCTGCTGCGGAGCGCTGGCCCGGAGGGCGAAATGGTCTTTCTTTAAACTAATACAAATTACATAAAATCTCGCTAAGCTTACTCTACTCTGAATATTACACATATGTTGGGAAATAAGAATTAAAATAAAGGGACCCTGAAGGAAGATTTTGGACTTACTATGTGTGAAGAAGGGCAGAAGCCCCCCCACCCCAGCAGTCTAGAAGTACTAAAAAAGCAGAAAATACAAGAAAGGTTCTTATCTCTCTAATTGAAATTAGGAAGGTTAGAAAAAGTGAAATGTTTTCCCAGGAGCTGTCCCAAGTTCAATTTCTTCCCAGTCCAATTGAAAAGACTTTCTGGAGGATTGATGGACATTTTCCTTTATTAAGGAAGTGAACAAAGTCCTTTAGAACAACATAACCACAAATTCCAAAGTAGCTCTAGAAGAAAATGGCAGCCTGGGCACAGATTCTAACAGATACACACAGAAATATGGGACACATGAGAATTCAGTGTGAGGGAATACAGAAATAGAGAGAGAAATGGAACCCCAGAGCTGAGGAGGAAGTCCAGGAAATAAAAATGTCAGAAAGCAGAAGTTCTAAGAGAGAAAGATCAGTAGTTGTCATAGGCAGGAGAATGAGTGGCAACAATGTGAATACACAAGATACCATAAAGTTTGCACAAGCTCAGGATTGATGAGAGAGATGAAGGACTGATAAGATCCCAAAGGAAGAAAATCCTGACTGTAACCACAAACTGGCTTAAGACAATGGAAATGTATTTTTTCACAGCTCTGAAGGTCAGAAATCCCAATCAAGATGTTGGGAGGTTTGGTTTCTTTTAGAGAGAGAATCCACTGCACACCTCTCTTCAAGTTTTAGGTGGCAGTCAGCAATCCTTTGCAATCTTGGTTTGTAAATACATCGCTCCAATCTCTGCTTTTGGCTTCATAAAGCCTTCTTCTGTTTATCTCAATTCTTCTTCTCCTGTCTCTTATAAAGATATCAGATATTGGAATTACAACCTGTCCCAAATCCCAATGATTTAATCTTAAAATCCTTAATTACACCTGCAAAGACCTTTGTTCCAAATAAAATCACATTCCGAAGTCCCAAGGAGACACAAATCTGGAGCACAAGGAGAGGGAACTGATCCAAGCTTCCTTATACTCTATGGCAGCGTTTCTTCAATGTTGAGATGCATACGGATTTTGAAATGCTGACCCTGATCTAGAAGGTCTGGGATATAGCTGAGAATCTGCACTGCTACAAGACCAGGTGGTGAGGATGTCACTGTCTGTATAACTGTGAGGAGCAAAACATCAGTCCATATAGTATATGGCAATCTATGCAATTATTTGGCCATGCTTAGTATAGCTCCCAATAAAGCCAAGATGGCCATGAATCATTTGGAAAACAATTCCAAGTACTTATAGGTGAAAAGTAAGAAATAAAGAGAAATCAGGGGATGGGAACTGTTTCTCTGGAGTAAAAAACACAAGTAGGGAGAAGACTATTTGATATGTGTTGTGCCCCTCAATTTACACTCAAATTACTAGATGGGCACAAAGTACCATGCACACAAGTCTTATACAGAAACTGAAAGCACAGAGCTTTGAGGCCAGGTTGGCATAGGGAGGGACAAATGTCTATAAGACCAAATACTCATAATTTTCAAAAATTAGGAGAGAGGAGGTATCAGGGCTCACTATTTAATCCAAATAAATGAAATACAGGAGAGGTAGCAAGGTACCAGCTGATGTCTGGGTAATGGGTAATAAGATCCCACAGAACTGACCTCCTGGGATTTCAGAGACAGTGCCTTGAGCATAGCCACAGAACAGAGCCTTTTATTCAGAGGTCAGAAAAAGAGCAACCTGAAAAAATAGATTTTGAAATAGTTGAAAGAAGTAGTGGGCAGCATGGCTTGGCTCTCACTATTTTGAAATCGATATCCTGTCTCAATTATCAGGAGGCACATTGCAGCCACCTGCTCAACTTTAGGGTTGTTTCAATGAGACAAATCTTGCAAAATACATTTCTCCTTTAAAAATAAAGCACTTTCCACTGAGCGGGTTGTGGGCTGGGAAATGAGGGGTTTGTTAGAAATGCTAAAATTGGGTACCCCATTTGCTCTGACAGTGCTGAACTGAACCCTGGGATCCGGAATCAGTGATGGTTTAGACCCCCATCCTCCATCCTTTTGTATTCTAGAATGATCTTACTACAGAGATTCCTCCTTCCTTGTGTGACTTAGGAGAACTCATGGAAGCCTCCTTGTTTACCTATGACAAAGAAAGGCAAAGAGACTTTCCATTCTTCATTTCTATATGATTAGCTGAACTATGTGGGACCAATCCAAAGTAAACTCCTTGCTAATCAAGTTCTGATTAAGATCCACCACCCTCATTTATGAACTTTGATTAGTCCACAGCCTAAGTCAGCAAACAACCTCACTATACTGGCTCCTCCCAAAACACAGGCTGACCTCAGAGCAAAGCATTTCTGATCTGCTGACCAGTTACCACCTCTCACTCACGTCCCTCTTCCCCCACTGTCAACCTCTTTGCTTCTCCCTATGGAGCTCTTTTCTGCCTGAAATTTGAGATGCTTGTAGATTTCATGACCAGAACATTCTCCCTATTGTAAGAGTGATCCTCCCCCAATTGTTATAGCCCCCACTCTTTCCTATAACCCCTTTGGATAGCCTCTCTCTTTACCCAAACATGGATTTGACTTGTATTTGGCAATAAAAGAAAGAGAGAGACTCATGTGTTAGGTTATTGTTTGCCAAATCGCTTTGAAGTTTTAAGCCAGCACAGGCTTTCCTCTCTTGAATTCCCAAAATGAACCTGTGGTGTTACCTCATGGACCTGCTTAGGTGAGAGCAGACACAACTTCCCTGGCCAGACTTTGACTTTCAAGTCCTCAGCAGAAAAAAATACCTTAAGGGAATATTGGATGTTTTGTTTTAGTTCTAACAGCTACAGTTTTCTGATTGATTGGATTTTTCCAAACAATAACACTAAATTTTGGCCTGAATTTATTACCTCAGCTCATATCAATAAGCTCTGCTCCTGCCCATCTGTTCCGTTTCCGCAGGTGTGGCCAGGTGTGTGAGTGTGTGGGTGTGTGTGTGTGATATCTGGAGTGTCTGCAATGTTCTAGGTAAAGCATTCAGTTTTCTTTCTTCCTGCCTAGGGCTTCAAATATGTTGATCAGCTTTCTTTGGATTCTTTCCCGATGACCATGCACAGGGTTTGCTGATAAGGGTATGGAGGTGTATACTATTGATACGCATCTATAGTGGCTTCTAGATGGTTACCCAGTGTACAAAGAGATGCCCACTTTGGTGTCTGAGGCATTTCTAATCTTTTCCTCTAGGTCAAGGCCTATTCACAAAGTGTTTAGATGCATTTCAGTGTTCAAAGCAAAAGCTTGGGTTATAACATGAAAGGACCAACTAATTTTTAAATGTAGCCTTTTAAATTATTTTCTTTTCATTTATTTTTTAACAAAGGAAACTTCTGATAAACAATACATGATCTGGTCATAATCTGTCTGGGTCACAGAATCGAAGACAGTAGACATTCTCTGCCCACGTCTCTCCTTTGACATTTTCTATGGCTCCTGAGGTGCAGCCACATATAAGATTGCTGACTTGGGCCAATCACGTACATATCAACAGGGAAGTTGAGACTCAGACAAGTTTCTTGTCCTTAGTCGTAAAGCTGGGTTTCTTGGTCTCAGGTTCTCCTGACAAGACTCACTTCCTTTCCACCAGAAAGCAGTTCCCTTTTTTCATCTCACCCCTTTCACTTGGTACCCAGTCCTTCACCAGAAAGCCACTGTGTTATCCAGGTGCCTCTTCTTTTTTTTTGGGGGGGGGCTCTGATCCCATTGGTTTTTAGAACAAATTATTCAGGAAGGAAGGGATGAAGAGAAGAAGGAAAAAAAATGCCATCATTTTTCAAAGGTGCTGAAAATAGTACAAATTCAACTGTCTGTGACTCACAAACATTTTTAAAATGCAGCACATAGAAATGTGATAGTGAATGTTTGCTGTCTGCTGACTATACACATTCTTTATTTTAGGGTCAGGCTTCAGTCAGTTTTAAAATTTGATTTGCTTTTTTAAAAAAAATCCTATTTCAAAATTATCAGCATCTTGCTGAAAAAAAATACCAGAGCATAGATACGTAAAAATTTAAATACAAAGTTAAGCTACAGTCTGCATCATTAGTAACACACCCCTGCAGGCTACCATTACTTGGTAGCAAAACATACATCACTGCCAGGACCTTATGAAGTGAAGAAGAGTTTTACAGCCAGTGGATTAAAGAAATCTATCAGGCTGATGTAGTGTTGGGCCCAAGAGAGACCTGAAGCCCTAAATATTTAAGCTCTATGTGTTTGGCTTAAATATACCAGCTGTACAAGATAGTCACAATCACATTCACTTCTGCTTCCAAAGTCCAAAGACAGTAGAAGCATATTATTTACCGGACTCTCCATGGGCTCCCCAGCACGTTCTCTTTCCTCTGTGGTTAGTTTGGGATCATGTGAGCAGTTTTCGCCAAAGGGCCCTGTAGTCATTTTGGGGTTATTTGAAAGAAGAACAATATAATAGAGAACACATATTTTATAATATTATTTATAATAGTTACCCAAAGAATGATATACAAGAGATTGCAGGAAATCTGTCCACACACTAAAGACCAAAGAATCTAGATGAGAACCTGGATCCCACAATAATATCCTGCATGTGTTCAGCTGAAGACCTAAAGCCCATAACAATACCTCCCATGAGTCCAGTTGGAGGCCAACAGCTCATGACAAAGTCATGCCATCTGATGTCTGAGGGTATATTGAAAGGAGTAGTTAATGCTTAAAATTTTTTGCGTTCTGATCAATTTTGCATGCTTGTGTCTGGTAATCTGGACAGCTGATTTGAAGGTACAATATGCAATGGAATTACCATGGTGAATTCCTACCATCTTGTCTAGTGAAACTCTGCATTATCTCTAACGTTTTATCTAATAATTATTTGCTTGTTCTCTTTAACGATTTGAACAATCTTCCATTCTTACATCTGGTAATCTGAGCAACATAGTTGAGGACAGTGATATGTAATATAACAACCACTGTTAATTTGTATTATTTTGTCTTGAAACCCTGCATCACTTTAAATGTTCTTGCTTTGGTTTGTTCACATTTGTGATACTGGTATGCTGTTATTGTTCTATTTTTTGTGTGTTTGTGTCTCGTTTACTACTCTCTTTAAAATAAAAAAAAGTCTCATGCAGGCCTGTTTCATGGATTTGTGCTGGAAAGGCCCAGTGGTGGAATCTCGGAACCTGCAATCAGCAGGTTGAAGAGATCTGTACTGGAGCAGGAAAATGATGCTCAAAATAAGAACCAGAGCTCTCCCGAAAAGTACTACAGCCATCCTCAACAAGAGTGAGGTCCCGAGCTCCTCTGATGATGAGGAAAGCCGAGTTCCCATCAAGAAAGCCAACATGACAAGCTTCTTCAGGAGACTAAGCAGCGCACCATCTTCCCCTCCAGAGCCAGGAAGCAATGCTCAAAGTGAGGACCAGAGCTCCCCTAAGTGAACCGAAGCCGTTCTCAGTGCCAACAGGCTCCCAAGCTCCTCAGAAGATGAAAACAGTGGAGCTTATCAAGAAAGCCCGCATGAGGAGCTCCTCCAAGTGAACCAACAGCTTCTTACAGCCTCTAACAGCTCCCAACAGCCTTTCTGCACTTCCAGCAGCCTTCCCTTCTTCTGCACTTCTGCCTCTTATGCTGCTGGCAAAACTCTTCAGGTGGGTCTTCCACACCCAGCACCGTGTTTACTCAGTTCAGCTGGGGGTTATAAGTTGACCACCAGTTCTCAATCCACCACAATCCACCCCTGGTCAACTTGATAACCATACACATTTCCTTAATCCATGGTCTCTAGAGGGAGATTTGTAAAAGTTAACATGTCTTAGTCTACTCACATTACAGGCCCTAAGAAGAAATGGCAGGTGTCACTTCCAATCTGAGGCAATGCAGAGCAAAGAAGAGTATCTACATCCTTCCTTCCATGGGTGCTGTGGAAGATGAAAACCAAAAGGGTAAAGGGCCCCTGGCCTTTCATTATAGCTACCAACACCCACCACACAAAGAAGCGAGGTTTATTTCGGCACACAGTTATACTCACTCTTCAGCTGACGCAGATAAATTAGCATGGAGGAAGGGCCAGGGTGGAGGAAATCTCTCTCCTCACAGTGGCAAGAAAGCAGAGCGGGAAGGAAAGAGGAGGGGAGGGTGATGCATCCTTCCTTCCAGGTCACCCTCCTGGGACCCTGCCTCTCCTGATGAGGGCCCACCTCCCAACAGCAAGTCAGCCTCAGCACCGCCACGTGCTCCAAGTCTGTTGCCAAAGCCCCATGAGTGCGTGAGATCTTTAGCTGACGTTCTTGATCTAAACTATAAGAGACACAAACTATAAGCATGATGGCATTATTAATGTACAATTCGATCTCTTGGCCAATGAACTATTTGCCAGATTCCTCTGCTGAAAATTACTATTTTCTCTCCTTTATATATTTAGTGCTTTGACAGCAAGTCACTGGGTAGAACTCACATTTGGGAATTCAGACATTATGTTCCTCAAAAGATGGGAGTAAACACAGAAACTACTTGGAAATCTTCTACATATACTACAGATTTGTCTCTTCTACCTGGATCATTTACTCATTCAATCATCGATTTATGTAAGTATGGACTCATGGTTATTTTATGTTTTGGGCTATACTTTCATACCATTTCTTTTCTGTTTTTCTTTTTATTTCTTTTTTTTCTCAGATTTTCTAACTTTGGCTGTTAAGAACTCTTTAATTGGCTCCTATGTCCTTTAACAGACCTCATCACTGTAAGGCATTCATTAGTTAGTTTGAGTTCTTCTTCACATTTTTGAAACAAAGAATGCAATTTATTAAGAACCTGATGGACAGGAGGGATAGAAGCCCATCTCGGGCAGCAGCAACACAGGATTCCTAGACAGAGACAGGAGGAAGGGGCTCATGTGCTGTGCTAGACAAAGGTACGCGTGCGGGCTTTGCCAAGGACTATTATAATTCTTCTTCCTTCACATTTTGACATTTTAAAATAATTCAGAACTGGGCATGATGCCATATGCCTGTAATCCTAGCATTTGGGAGACTGAGGCAGGAGGATTGCTGAGAGTTTGAGGCCAGCCTACTATGCTACTTAGTGAGTTCAAGGCCAGCCTGCACGAACCTGTGAGACCTTAGCTCAAAAAAAAAAAAAAAAAGGAAGATATTTCAGGGCATCCTTTATTTTTGATCCTAGACCCAGCATTTCGTCAACAAGCTCCAGCTCCTTTTTACAGAGGATGGTATTGGAAACCAAGCTCTGGGAGGTAAGGGAAGCATACTTGGACTGAGGTGCCATTGTGTCTAGGCTCTCACAACTTAAAGAGCATACAAATACATGTGTGTATTCAACCCGTGTCTACACGCAGCTCTATTTATACATGTAACACTTCCTCAGCTTGTTTTGGAAAATAACTTTCTGAGATGGGTGTTGAATTTATTCATTTTCAAACTGCTTTAAAAAATATCTCTGTTAAGGGCCACAAAATTTTCTCTAGGCATGGCATTAGCTGCCCTACAAATTTTATATGCATGTTTATATATTATACAATTCAAATTATTTTATAATTATGGGGGCTGGGGATATAGCTCAGTGGAATAAGCGCTTGCCTAGCAAGCGCAGGGTCCTGAGTTCGATCCCCAGTACCGCAAAAAAATAAATAAATAAATAAATAAATAAATTTTATAATTATGATTTATTCTTAAATCCATGGGCTATTTTATCTGTTTAAAAACTTACAAATCTCTACAGGTGCTATAGTTACCTATTTTATTTTATTTTAAAGACAATAGTACAAAAAAGGACAATAGCAAAATAGCAAGAACACAAAGTGAGGACAATTAAAAACAATACAGGGTTTCAAACCAAATGATAGGGATTAACAGTGGTTGTTGTATTAAACATTGTTATCTTCAATGAAGTTGCTCAGATTACCAGATGTAAGAATAGAATACTGATCAAATCATTAAAGAGAATAAGAAAATAACAATTTAAAAGAACACTAGAGACAAACATAATGGCATTAGGCAGGATGATAAGAATTCACTGTTGGTATCTATTTTATAATTACCTTATAGCTTAACTTTATTGTAATCAGAGAACACACTCAGTTATCGCAGTCATTTAAACGTGAGGGATATTTTCTCAATGACATAGCTTCTCATGAATTTTTTTCAAATATTTCATTTGTATTTAAAAAGAATATATATTCTGTGATTCTTTGATGCAGTATTCTACATGTGCCCATTAATATTGTTTTCTAAAGATGTTATTGAGATCTTCTAAATCTTTACTGTTTGCTGTATCGGTTAAAAGATATAACCAATAGAGAGACCAGTTTCTCCTTTGTGGCTATGGATTTGTCTCTCCATGATAGTGCTCAGTTTAGCCTTATATTTGCAGAGTCTACTATTAGTCAGAACACAGTTTGTGCATAGTTACATGCTCTTGGTGAATTAAAACAATTTCACAGAACGTCTCCCTTTATCATTTGTAATGCTTTTTTGCCTTGAAACATTCCTTATCCAATATGAATATAGTTTCCATCTTGTAGTGTGTGAATGGTCTATTGTTCATTTTCACCCTTTCTTAAATATATTTTTTTGGTGTCAGTCATCACTGGGCTTTTCTTCATTCCTAACCTTGTAGTTTCTTTCTTTTAATCAGTTATTTATCTACTAATGTTTAATATACTTGTTAAAATATTTGGGTTTAATTGTATCATCTTATTTAAGGCTATATGTCCCATCTGGTCTAAGTTGCCTTTTCTCTTCTTTCTTAACTTCTTTCAGATTAAGTGGAAATTTTCAAATATTTCATCTTCCCTCTTTTTGCTTGCAAATTATATACTTTTAAACAATTATTTTACTAGCTACCCAAGAGTAGTGATCTCCAAACTGCAGTTCATAAGATAAATTCCACCTATCATCTATTTTTATATGACCTGTAAGAAGAATATATTTCATGATGGATAAAATGTAAATTAAATTCAAATATCATTGCAAGTAAGGTTTTATTAGAACTTGTCTTTTGCCACTATTTAATCTGTATGAACCAAATATTTCCCAAAATCATAAACAAAATAATCCAAAAAATAAACAATGATACAAATAAGCTGATGATAAAAGTAAACTGGATGGTCCAATAAACGGAAGTTTTACTATACAAATCCTAATTTCAGGTATTGTGTTATCTTTTTGTTCTCACTGGTTACCATTATGATACATAGATTTATTAGTTTAAATCTGTAAAATTAATATATACTATCAAAATTCCATTTCTGCCCTTGAACTTCATGAGACTAATTTCAAATTTCTGATTTCCATGCTCATAAGTTTGAAAATGAAGGAATGGATGCACTAAACTAATTGGTACCAAAGGAAAAGACACTGGTTCCATGTTCTAGTATACTACAGAGCCCATGAGGACTGTGGCAGAAGCTTCCTAGGTTTTAACCTAAGGTGTACATGCATGAGAATATCAGGATAAAAATTTTTTAAATACCTTGAAGGAGATAATTTGTATATATTCAGAAATCCTTAAAGCAGAGGATTGATTGATAACTTGTGAGTCAGATATATTTTCCATTTATATTACATTAGGTCTTCTGTTGCCAGAACTTAAAAATTGAAATATTGTATATGCAGTGAAATCCGTATTTCTGACTTCTCTTAGAAGATTGGCAGGAACACACCGGCTTTCCTTAGGTAGCAGTGCTAGTTGGGAGCTTAGTAGAAGTTACCATCTGTCTTGGTTTCCTAGGGCTGCCATAGCATCACCTAATGAAGAGCTTAAGTAACTGAAATTTACTGTCTCAGTCTTAGAGGCTAAAAGTCCAAGCTCAAGATGTGGACACAGTGGATTCCTTCTGTTGAGTGTGAAGGAGAATCTGCTTCACGCCTCTCCCCTTTCCTCTGGTGAGTTGCTGGCCATTTTGGTGGAGCCATGGATTGTTGACAGATCTCCCTGATCTATGCTTTAATATTCCCTTTATGTTATTCCTATGTCTGTACCTAAATTTCCCCCTATTTAAAGAATACCAGTCATTTTGAATTAGGAGTCCACCTTACTCCAATACAAACTGATCTTAAGTACTTAAACTCACAACAGCTCCATTTCCAAATAAGCTTACACTTTTGAGTACTTGGAAGTTGAAACCCACATAAGAACTAAGGGAGGTAGTTCAACTCATAACAAACCTTTTACAAGGACTATCTAGCTTCTAATTGGTAGAGCGGCACTCTGTGTTCAACCCCCAGGAGCAAACGAAACAGAAAACAGATGAAAAGGGACATGCATTTCCTTGTTCCCTATAGTCGCCACTGGAATCACATCAATATCTGTTCTTCATCTGGTCAATTGAGGCATTTAAATTTATGACTATTGTCCTAAACACCACGGGTTTAGGATCCTGTACATCTGACAGGTGCACCTAAATAATATAGACTTATTGGATCGTGGAATGTCAGAACTGGAAACCTCAGCAATTAACTATTGTTATCTTCTTCCCTTATTGCAGAGACACAAATTTAAGGAATGTTCCAAAATAGTTTCCTTAGTGATGACCAAATTCTTACTATTTTCCTGCAATTTTTACTTTCATTGCTTTGAATTTATTTGAAAAAGGACACAAGTTTGACAGGGATTGCCTTTCTGGATGAAAATCCTTTTCTCCTCAGCTTTTCCCAGGGACCAGCGCTGTGGGATTTGCTTTGTACTGCAAGACCTAAGTATTATTTTTTGTTTATTAGAGTATTTGCACTGTATGTTTGTTCCTCAGAAAATAAAGAACTCTTCTGAGTAAATAGGGCCACTGTGTACAAATTAGAGATGAAGAAAAGATGCTTTTCATGGTTGAGCTGTCTCATAGGCCACTTAACATACAGCATGTGTAAACATGAGTTCCGATTTACAAACAGTGTTTCTAAATTTATAGCTTCTAAACAGCCGTTAATTTTGCTACCATCTGGGTAACAAGAGGCAAGCTGATAAATCTTTCATCTGTAATGAAGCATCCATATGCACATTTATTTTCAGGATCCATGTGTACTTCAGGAAGGGTACAACTGATTCCTCACAAAAACTATGGTGGTGCATGAGAAAAAAATCAGTAGTATCCTGTGCCTACCTGCTCTAGATCATTAATAATGCCTTAAATTTTCAAAGAAGATTCCACGAGGTCCTAATTGTGCATAATATCCCATGTAACAAATTATTATAAAGGTGGTATGTAATCAAGTTTGGCCTTTAAGCAGACAACAGTCACCATACAAGGCAGTGGATAATGGTCAGACTTTAATCAAATGCTATTATAAAACTCTTCCCCACCCTCAGAATATTTTCATTTTCTTCCTGAACTGCAATGGGATTGAATGGTTTTTCATTAGCATCTAACAGCAGCCTAAATCAGCTCCCTTTTGATGCCAGTTTAGATCTCTTACACATAAATACTAAATCACATAGTTTTTGGCCCAACACATCCATCACTGACTATAATTTGCATAGCACAATGTGAATGTAATTTCAAATATTTGGTGAAACAAATCTAATAAGCAGCAGATCATACCTGCCTAAAGACAGAGGGCTTCATATAGTCATGACCACACTAACTCCCTAGATGTTTGGATATTTCCTATTAGGAGGCTCTCATTTTTATTAAGAGTAAATTTAAAATGTCTTGCAATTCAAATGTTATGGTTTTTCCAAATGCCTTCATGTTTTTAAAAATGAACAGCAGCTCTAGGATATAATAGGGCTACAGCTCTAGGATATATTAGGGCTATTAACACTTTGTAGGAGAAAGTGAAGCTCAAGGAAGTTAATGAGGGAAAGGAATGAAAGCCGCCAGCGCAGGGCTGGACTCAGGCTCAGGTTTTCCGCCCTTCTGTGCTTGGTGTTTTTTATTCTACACTGTGTTGTTCTACATTATGCTTGGCTTTTACTCACCTCTTTTACATGCCCCACTAAAAGGCATCCTGAAAACACTGCCAAGCACTAAATGCTGTTATTTACAGTCCTTGTTCCACCCCTTTAAGACAACAAGCCACATGCTGAGATTTTCCCTCCTTCCCAGTGTCACTGGCCATTGCAGATCTGTGCGCTCTGTCCTAGGTGAAGGCCAGAAGAGGGTTTGGTGTTGAGCTCCTGTGAGGAAGGAATGTGCCCTCTCTTTCTCAGGAGTTAGGACATTCCCCAGTTGTCTTGCTCATGTCTGTACTTTTCCTTGGTAATTTCTTCAACAAGACAAATTAA
Organism: Dinomys branickii; assembly: GCA_004027595.1. Lineage (NCBI taxonomy): Eukaryota > Metazoa > Chordata > Mammalia > Rodentia > Dinomyidae > Dinomys > Dinomys branickii. The sequence continues at coordinate 13,526 of PVLD010019466.1, forward strand.
ATTCTTACAGGAACATCTTTAAGTAAATCATACTTGTGTTGACTTCCTTGTATTTGCATAGAAATTAAAGGAAGATGGTATTTTGTTATAAAAATAACTTCTTAATAACAGCTTGATATGAACTAATTGCTTTCATGGCTTTGCAAATGCTGGTGGGAACTATTACATAAAGTGTGCACTTATGCTCTTGGTTTGGGCATATGTGAGGGGGTGCTCATTCCCCAGGGCCCTTCCACAGTTTTATATTTCTCAGTCAATGATCTCGATGCCCCTTTTGCATTACGTGTGACCCTCCCCCACAAAAAACTGGTCACTCTGCATTTAATAATGGCACCGAGAGTCATTATGCTTATCAGCTCTTGGCTGTGCCAGGCATTGGACCAAGTGCTTTCTGTGCCATAGTGCACACGCTGAAGCCAGCTGATGGTTGATGTCTCCCTTTACTAGATGTTTAACTGTGTTTGAGTTACTTAGCCATCTTGTGCCTCAGTTTCTGCATCTGTAAAATGAAAACCAATAGGGCCTACTTCAGTCGTTCTGAGGGTAAAAGGACTTCTTAAAGTTATATGTCAGGAATGATAGCGTAGAACAGGATGAAAAGTAGTTACAGTTGCTGCTGCAATGAGGTGGAAAAGGAAGGTGGAGAACTCTGAGTACCTGAGAGTTAAGAACCGTATTTACTTTGATTAGTTTGCTTCTAAATCCCAGCTTCAGAAAGCTGAAGGATTAGACAAAATTTCTGCAACTTCCTCAGGGTCATACAGCTAGTAAATGGCTAAGCACAGTGAACTGTTTCTCCTGGGCCTGGTACCCTGTCTGGTGGGGCAATTCACTGGCTCAATTTAATTGATAACTTAAAATCTATTCATTTTTGAGATTTCACATAAGGATTTTTTTAACATTAAAATAACCGAACCACTTGGCTATTGTCATATATGTGAACTTTTACCCAACAGTTTCTTTTGCTTATAAGCACACAAGTCAGCTTTGATAAAAAGGCAGGAAAAAGTCTCAACTAATTTTTATGAGACCCTGGCCCTCTCCCCTGTGTATGTTCAGTTAGCAAATTGAACTTTTATTTATTCTTTCCTCTCTTCTATGTGTCAGGCATTTTGCTGGGCAACACGATGAATAATGTACAATCTTTGCCCTTAGGAGGTTAATCAACCACATAAGCAAATTATCATACTCCGCTTTACTAGGTAAGTGCACGACTAGATAACCGGACTAGGCTACAGAAACATCGATCTTGGAAAGCAAGTCACGGAAGCCTTCTTAAAAATGACATCTAAGCCAAATCTTTAAGAAAACAAGTTTTGAGTAGTTAAATATATGGTTATTTTTTGTGACTCTCTAGGAGCAGAGAACAATACTTGGCTGATGGACTGACCTCCCTGTACACTGAAGGCCTGAAATAACCTAAGAAAACTGATGAGTTGGCTGAGAATATCCTTCAATACTTTCCTGTGTACACAGGCTTCTCTGTTGATAGAGTATAAGTGCATGTCTGTAAACCTGACCTATTTAATATGTGACGTCTCTGCAACAGAGCATTTTTCCTTTAAAGAGGGAATAGACACTTTACTCTTCTGCAATGACTATAAAGAAGCACTCCCATTTATGTAGTGCAGCTCAGGCCTCAGAATGAATGAGTGAACTCACATGGAACTCTTCCAGGCACTAAAACAGAATGAAGGAAGCAAAGAAGAACAGAGCTCAGGGGAGTGAGTCAAATACTCATTTATACCTACAAAAAATTGTCTCACTATTATTTTAAATGATTTTTAAGTGAGAACATCATATGTGAATTGTACCATAAATACCCTTAAATACATAGTAAAAATAATTGTGCTTACACCACTTACATAGTTTAAGTTCCCTAAAAGCAGAGGGCTTGGGGTACTAATTTGGACAGAACACAGGGAAGGACAGCATTAGGGGAGAGGCAGGAGCATTGTGGTCATACCATATACTGTATAGATGGGTTGACCAGAGCTGGTTCCTTTTCCCATCTGCTTGCTTAGAATCCCACAAGGAATGTAATCATGATGTATTGTCAACATGTACTAATAAAAGTTTTTTAAAAGGTGGGTTGAACTTTTCACATTTTCAGATTAAGAGCTACTAGCTTGTGTGACTAGATAAGTGTATCTCTGATGCCCAAAGGCAATGGAGTGGGTTAGATGGTGTAAGGGGACTCAACTTCAGGCTCAGAGTTTAAGATTAATCTTGTAGATGCCTCAGGATCCTTGACATTTGCTAACGTAAGTGAATTTATACTCTGAATATTCATAGCCTTGATTAGTATTTGCATCACAATAGGCGATGAGCGAACTTGTCCTATCACCATTCAAAGAAATTGCACTAGTAATGATGCAAGTTTTAAATGCTGTGTAATGAGTTTACTTGTGCCATCTTGTGGATAACAGAGGCATTTTCAGGCTGCTATCCCTGCTAAAATGTATGAGGCTTGACATCAAAGAGCCACTGGGAATAAAATAAAAGGTAGATAACAGGAAGTAAGGAGATAGATCTTCCTCACAGGGGAAGTAGATCAAGAGATGAAGGAAATGGAAAGGAAAAGGAGGGGGTGGAAGTGAAAAAAGGAATTAAGGTGCACTATGTACATGTACCAATGCTCCACGAGGAATGTGAACATTATGTACTACAAACACATACTAATAAATTTAAAAGAAAAAAGAGTGACCGGGGGTGTAATTGAGAAGTGACAGGATCAGAGCTGAGCTTCGGAAAGATAGCTTAGTGCCATCTCAGGAGGGGCCAGGGGCAGGGCTTCTGTATACTGGGTATGACGGTGGTCCAGCCTTAGCTGAGACATGGGCCTGAGTCAGACACTGAAGCAGCAATGAGGAGGGACAGGAGCTGCAATGAGGAGGAATCTGGAGTCTTCATGGTGGAATCTGGACTCTGAAATGACCAGTGAGGTACAGAATGTGGTTCCTCGAGGCAGTACTCAGGCTAGTCTTGTCATACCTATATCCCAGCACCTTGCATATGGCAGCCACGTTGACTTGTTGTGAAGTAAGGAACAGCCAGAAGGAGAACTCCTTTCCTAATTACATCTGTTTTCCTAGTGACAAAAAAATTCTTTGCCTAAGAGGAGGAGGAGTAGGGGGAGTGGAGAGCAGCCTATGATCAGGGGTTGGGGAGCAAAAGGAAGGGAATCTGAGAAGTGAGAGTATCTCAAATTGTACTGAAGCTCTGTGTAGGCTGAAACCTAGGTATTCATGTGGATGTATGTTCAGAAGAGCTTCAGGACAAAGGAGGGAAAGAGTGAGATTTGCACAAGGCCATCAAGGGGGAGAACATGTCCCTGGCACCACCATCATGTTCTCCTTTGATAACCAAGCAGTCCAGCTCCTTGATAGTGCTGTGGTAAGAATCAGTCCATCTCAGCTGCCTGCGAGGTAGTCTTTAACTTCTCCAAGCCTCAGTGGAGATGAGAACAGACCATCTAACATACTGTGTGCACATATTCAGCATAGGGGTTCATACAAAATGCTCAACAGAGAACCTAGCTCATTGCTAGTGCTAATTTAATAGCTTCTATAATTTTTTCCAGAAAGAGTATCTCTCAGAACATTCCATACATGACTTCTAAAGAACAAAGAGATTCTGAATCTTTCCAGAATGTAACATTTCCTCTGCCACGTGAGTCTCCTGGACTAGGATGGAGTTAGTGATGATGGTTCTACCACTTTCTTCCTCTTTTTACTGTCAAACGTGGACAATTACTAGTAGAACATTCTCATTCTGAATATTTAAGTATGCTGCATTTAATCTTATTTACTTTTATTCACTAGCCAGATAGTCTTGTGCTGAGGTAATCTACAATAAATAAATAAATAAATAAATAAATAAACCATAAATAAAGTAAAATCCCATCTGGCTAATTTTGTAGTTAATTATCAAACTTTTTCAGGCTCCTTATAAAGAAAAAGAGCAAACCACCGCTCCATATTTTTCTGCAAGTGCCTGTAGGGATGATGAGAGGCCATTGCTGGAATTAATGCTGGGTTTTAAAATACAAGCATGGTTACAGCTAGCATCTTCCAAACAGAGATGAGTCAAGGCCTGGGGGATGATAAGGTGTTTAGGTGAATGTGATTTATTAAGTGAGCAGAAAGGAAACATTAGCAAAGGCGATAAATGAGTCAGCGAGGCTGCACGTTGGCATAGAAAATGCAAGCTACACTCCTGAGCACGCTGTTGGACACAGAGGGTTGAAACTTGGAATTAATTCTGGCTAGTGCCACCAAAAGAAGGCCAAGGTTGTGATGTTTCTTGATCATGACTTTTAGGGTGTCATGTGGTTTTTCACTTTTCTGACTCACTGCAGTTTCCACTGGCCATGCTTTGGGAAAAACTGGTGTACCTTAGTTCGCTGGCTCTCTCCATGCTGATTCTTATGGCACCCTGGAGAAATAAGATTTGAAGAGTTTTCTAAGTATCACAGAGCACTGGGGACCACTCCCCAAGAAGAGGACTAAATCTTTGTTTTGTTCTTTTTCTAAGATCAATTTTAAGAGCAATCAAAACAAAGTTCAGGAGGGAGCAAACTTCCCCTGGAAAATTACAAACTAAAGAACTTAATACAGACGAAGAATGTGAGGAAAGACTGGGAATAAATCCTAGAAAAGCTCCAATTCATCAGGTTTAAAGAAAATGCTTTTTCTACTGGTTCACGGGCTAGTGATTCATGGAACAAGGCACAAAAAGAGATATGAAACCTGGGACCTGATCCAGCAAACTCGTTATCCACATGCTACCTGCAGCCTTGCCTATAGGAGGAGCGGGAACAGGATGCGAGCTCTGAATGGAGGACAGAGAAATTAAGCACTACATCAGCAGAGAGGCTTTGATCTAGGGTTGCTTGATCTTTTATCCGTTATCACCTCCTCAGTGAGTATGGTTGTCTTAACCACTGTACCTCATAATGCCACAGGTATAATAGGCTGCCTAAGCAACTGGCCTTTATTTGGGGGGGGGGTTGTCACTAACCACTGTAACTTGTAAGACTTTTGCTCCTGAGAATCAAATTTTATCCCCTGGTACTTACTATGACTTGCTTAGTGCACAGTCTTAGGTACTTTCTAGGCACCTGGTCTTGACCTGCATCATTTCACCAAATCCCTTTTGCCCATTGGTGGCATGGGTCTTAGAAGTGTTGAGTAGGTTGTTTCAAGACAGAGAAGGACTTGAGCTCATCCTTCACCCTCCATCTTCATCTCTCCACTCCTGCTTGAATCAGGATGCCCAGCTGCCCTACCATATCCTTCTACCCCTCATTATGCAGTGTCAGTCCGTCTCAGCTGGGATACAAAAACAAGGCATCTTGCTGGTGCCAAGAGGCCCCTTTGCACATCTTTTATTAATGTAAGAGAAGTGAAGATAGATCCAGAGTGTAGCAGCTGGCCCCTGAGCACTTAGTCTTAGAGAGATTCTGTGTCCCGCCCTACAGAGAATGAAGGCAAGTGAGGCCAAAGACCTACTGCTGGGACAGACACTTGGGAGGGATATCAGCCCTGATATCTAGCACCAGGGAATGGCACGGTCAGCAGGACGCACAGGGCAGGTGGCACTGGAGTACCATGGATGACCCTGTGAGGCAAGAGACACAGGAAACAGCCTTCAGCTTGTCATGAGAATTGTTCCGCACCCCACTTCCCCTCTTCATCCTTATGCATCTGGACAGAAAGATGCAACTAATAGATGCTGGACATAGTCAAGACGGAATGTCACCCACATGGTACTGAATTAATTTACATGGTGTATAACTCAGAAGCTGATGTTATTGTTATTCATAGCATAGCTCTGTAGATCAAACCCAGGAACGGGCATGTATCTAACACTTAATTATGTTCCCAGTCCTCGTATTATTACTGTTGTTATTATTATTATTATTTCCAGGGATATTCTGGTTTCCACTGGAATTAGGAGTCTCCAAACTAAACCAAACATTTTTCCTTTCTGAAACATTAAAACATGCTCCCATCTGTAAAATGGCTCATTTCAATGATCTTTATGCTGAAAGGAAAAAGACACAGGAAGCATTTGACAGAAAGTCTATCAATCTTTAATGCTTTTGACCACAAATAACAAAACCACTCATCAAAGAGATGTGCTCATTCATGGGGTTATTTTTACTGGCTTATGCACATTTTGAAGAGTATGGATAGGCAGTAGCTAAGACATTCTAATTATGCCAAAATATCAACTCCAAGGTATCTAAAATTCTCTTGACTTTGATTTCATGGTCACAGCGTAGCTGCTGCAGCTTATCACCATGTTATACTTCTGAAGAACAAAAGAAAAGTGTCTGCAGACAGACTTCCATTTATACCTAGTTGGCTAAAATTGGGTCATAGGCTGCGCACAGCAGTGAGAAGCGGTTTGGGAATTGCTGACCCACCTTGGCATCTGGCACAGAGGGTGGAGGGACAGTCCTTAAATTTAAAGCCCCTCTTGTTGCCTCAGATGTGCTTCTCCCAACCAGTTCCTAAGAAAGAACAGCAACTGATATTCTCAATTCTCAATGAGTCTCAACTAAAGGCAATTATGTGCCCTCCCCCTACCCTGGGAGGCCATTGACAATGAATAACCTTTCGATTCTCACGACTGCAGAGCTAATACTGGTGACTAAAGGGGGGAAGTAATGGATGTCGACAGTAATTTTGGGATGCCCAGACAGCCCCACACCACAAAGAGTTCTCTGGTCCAAAACAGCAATAGTGCTAAGCTAAGCCCTGTTCTCAACCATTACTGTCACCTGCAGTTGTTTACCTCACTCTACAGTTCTGTATTATAAGCATCTCACAAGACACCACTCTTCCTGGAGTACTACTTGAATCCTTGTGACTCATGTACACTTTACCACTGTGAGGAATCCAATGGGCATTCTTACAGCCTAACGCAAAGGAATCTCTTTAATAGCATTCCTAACGGTATGCCCATACTCTGCCTAGACACTTTGAATTTTGAGGAACTCAATCCATTTCTTTCCTTATTCTCTTCCCTGCTTCCTCTCTTTCTCTTTTAACTGTATTATAACTTACATAAATCAAGTCACACTGTTCTTCAGTGTACAACCCAATGACCTACAACAGGTGCCTGTGCCTACACACCTATGACGCCTCACAACGTTGAGCATCCCGTCACCGCCTCAGACTCCTTGCCAATCCTCATCACATGTGAGAGGTCACCATCATTCTGAGTTCTCCCTGGGTACGTATTTACCATCATTTATTTACTCATTGTCTTGTAGATGAACTTTTGAACTTTGTCCCTTTCTGGGGTTCATATACATATTGTTGTGTATCGTCTGTACTCTGTTCAGGCACATCCCTGGGAGAAGAATATCTGGGTAATACTTTTTCCACATCTCACCCTCAACACTAATACATGCCAGTGTGCAGTTGCTCCACATCTTTGCTGACATTGGTGCCATCTTCTTCATTTTAATTATTCTAATGAGTGTGTTGTGCTATCTTGTTAAGAAATTAATTTGTTTTTCCTAATTACTAGAGATATTCAACACCTTTTCTTATGCTTGCTAACTATCTGACCTCCTGCATGAGATGCTTGCAGATTTTTGCTCAGTGTTTAAATTGATGCAATGGTTGATACACTGTGCTACCTTGAAAAGCCTAGAAGCTTAGCTAAGTAACTCAGCAGTTCCACATCCTATGGCGCAGAGAACATGCCCTCACTTCTAGGACATTCACTGTGACAAGCTCAGAAGTTTAGCGGTTTAACAAAGTGACTCAACAGGGGGCCAGGGGCCTCACACTTTGTAAGCATCCTGAATCTGTACAAGAGAAAGACACAGAGGTGGTGTGATTGCTACACCCACATAAGGGCAGGGAGCCTGCCTACAATAGAAGGGGGGAAAAGAGGCTTGTCCTCCGGTTTTGCTTTTGTTGCTTTTGGTACCTTGCACCGTGAGCTCTTGCCCCTCTGCCAAGCCACCCCCTGTGGAGCCACTTGATTATGGACTGAAACCTCCACAAACTGTGAGCTAAATAAACTGTTCCTCCCTTAATTTGGGGTGTTGGGTATTTTGTTTCAGCAATGAGAGAAAGGTAACTATGACAGTTGGATTATTTTTGCTTTACTTATTAATAAGAAAACTTCAGTTAATAAGAAAACTTTATATATTCTTTAAAAATCCCATTACCTCAGAAATTTTATTTAAAATTGAAAATTGCCAAACTTTCTTGCTATTTTTATCCCCACGGGGAAATTAGAACTTGTTTGTAAATGCAGCATGTCGTGTGCAGAAGTAGAATGTGACCTCTCATTGCCAAATTCTAAGCTCTCGCATGGGATTGGGAAGACGTTTGCACTTTTGTAGGACTATGAGAGCACGTGGTTCATATGAAGATTTTGACATAAGAAAAGGCACTCAGTGTGCCTTATAAACATCACTTCTTTGTGAGGCTCTAGTTTAGAGTTTAACAAATAGGTAAAGAAAACGTAAGGGAAAATGATCAATTTTATAACTACTTCTTCTGGACCAAGAAATTATTCAAGTCACCCATTTTAATGTAACTGTGACCCATGATCATAATAGCCACTTGTTACCTTCTCTGTACCAAACACCTGGCTTGGCACATTGCAGACTCTACCCCCACCTAATTGGTGCGAAAGTCCTACGAGGTAAAGATGAGGAAGCAGACCCCTGGGGAAGTTCTAGATGTACTCAGTCTCAGAGCTAATAAAGATCAAGACTGGATTTGAAATTCAGTCTAACTTCTAAACCCATAGCCTCAAGGAAAACATTATAATTTTACATATGATGAAGTTTATAAATTAACTGTAGCTAAGAGGAAAACTTTTAAAAAATATCCCTATCCTGCTGCTCTGTGTCCTATAAATTTTGCTTTCCAACAGAGTAAGTTGGAGTCCATGGGCTACAACCAGCATTTGGGAATTTAATGAGTTTCCAAATTAATTCCAAGGGTGACATGTTTGCAGATGCTTATTTAAGGAGTTCCTATGAGTGATTGCACTAAGACTGCTCAAGAAAAAGAGTGAAGCAGCAAAGAGATGACCACTCAGGCCAGATGGTAGCTCTGCGTGAATTTGCATGCTGATCCTTCCTTCTCCAGCAAACCCTACAGACTATGATTTTCCTATACCTATGAGGTGTGATTAGAATACATAGTGAATGTTTGCTTAATATTTTAAAATATGTATCTTAGTAAAACACACATTGCCATTAATCCCCCTCCAGAATACTCACCCTAACTTCAAACACTGTTATCCCATCATCCCTAATACATTGTGCAGCAGCTCTGGAAGTCTTCTTTCATGAGGTGTGGTAAAAAGCAGTGAATGCTGTTGCCTAATGCTATCCAATGAAAAGATAAAGTCGTGAAAACATCACTGTGCATCCTTACCCGCCTTATTCATTGAATTTGGCACCACTCAACTTCCAACTCTTCCCCAGTGTCAAACTTACCATGAAAAGTAAATGTTTGAATCAATTCAGGGAAACAAGGCAGCCACCATTACACAGCTGACGTGGAGGAGGACTTCCAGCGCTGCTTCAGAGAGTGGCAAGAAAGGGATAAGTGGGTTTGAAGTGAAAGGAAGTATTCTGTGTGAGTTTAATGGCAGTGTGTTCTTTACTATAATATCTTTGTTCACATTTAAACATTCACTATATTTTTATTACATCTCACATATACATACGTTCAAATTTAATTTATAAACCAGGCATTGTAGTGGATTAACAACAGTAAATATCAGTTAGGCGCAATAATTGTAAAAATCTACTATAATAAAATTGCCAGCCTCACTATTCTTCCTCTTTGGGGCCATTGTTAAGTAATGTAAAGGTTACTTGAACAAAAATAGTCCGATACTGCAACAATAGATCTGGGAACTCAGATGGTTACTTTGTGACTAACCTGAAGGTACTGTGTATACAGAGTGCTTATACTGGACAGAAGAAAGATTCATTTCCTGGTTGGAATAGAGAAGGAGGGCTCAAGCTTTATACAGGACCCCATGCAGTCCAGAACTTATGAAACTTTTATTTCTAGAATACCCCATTTGATAGTCACAGAACTGCTGTTGGCCATAGGTAATTTAAGCCACAGGAAGTAAAACCACAGACGGGGCTGGGGCAGATTCTATAATGCATTTAATAAAAGATATGCTGGGGGTGAACACATTAGGGATACTTCATGCTTCATGTTTCACTGGTGGAAATAAAACGTGTAAATAAGTGGGTAACATTCAGCATGACATTCAGAGATGCAGATACAGTAAAGAGGCAGAGGCAGGGAATGATTACAGAAAAAAACAATCACATATGGAACAGAAGATCCTGCCAGAACGCAACTTCTCAGCTGCACTTCTGGTTTTTCTGTGTTCTCCTCCCAGTGTTGACAAAGTAATTATGAGGGAGAAAGCCGAACAAACAAGAAGGTAACAACATAATCAAAGTCTGAACATCATGTGGTTGTAAAAGCTTCGTGCTGAGGAAAAGATGACTGGACACTGAGAGGGATGCGAGTGGAGGTCTTTGCTGGGAGCACATGGGGCTGTGTTGCTGCTCATAAAGGGGCCATCCTTAGATCATGTGGGGAGACTAATTTGGGCAGGGCCTGCTGTCATGTGATGTTCAGAATAGTTCATACCTCTGTTTGTGGAGACACCCTGTCCCATCTCCTGCTATCATTGAAGGGATGAAGCCCTCACTTGGAAATGGAGGAATTAAGCCTATTGGGGGCATTGTCTTCTATGTTTCAGACTGAAGATCAAGATCACTAAGTAGGAACAAGAAAGGAAGGAAATAAAAAGAATCTGAAAACTATAAAGGGATGAATAGATGCCAATTACTATTTTTTCCTAGCTGGCTACATTGTCTTTACTGTGATGCCTTAGGTTCATTTAAATCATGAACTATCAAAACATGAATGACATGTAGATATTATCTGTTCCTTCACTTGTTCAATACACATTTTCTGTATGTCTGTTTTGTGTTCAACTTAGAACTCAGCTCAGTCCTATTGCTTTCATGAGGGGGAATAACAAGATAAAAATGGAAGACACTGGGACATCCGCTCTGACAGAGATACAGGTAAGTGCTTTGGAAAGAGAAAGAGGCTATTTTACTCAGACATAGGGCTGAGTGTGACAGTCAGTGAGAGTTACCTTGTTTGTAAGCTAAGAGTTACTCAGGCAGATAAAGAAGATGACACTCCAGGATGAGGCGGGAGGAAGGCATGGAAGGACATGGCCTGAGAACTAGTTAAAACAAAGGATACACATAGGCAACACTACACATAGGCCAAAAGTTGAATCTGGACAGGTTTGCAAAATCTAATTAGTTGAAGATACTGTGTCTCAAGCAAATGACTCTGAGTTTGATCATGGAAACAGGCGAGCCAAGCAAGTATATTAATTTGGAAAGGAGGAGGATACATTAGTTTTCATAACAAGTATTCAGCCTGCAACGTAGATCACTAGGAACCAACTTGGAAAGAAAGAGTAATTCAGGCAAATACCGGAACAAAGTCTGCACAAAAGTATAGTCATGGTGATAGGTCTGGAGAAGGTTGGTCATGAGCTATTCACTGAATAGAAAGACTGGTCTGTTTTTGTGCTCTGGGCTTATCAGAGGAGATATTTATTTTTTCCCTAAGCACACTCCTGGACTTACACTTTTTTCTCCCTCTTCCTTCTTGAGGGAGATAGATTGATGTTTCATTGGTGAATTTGAGAAGGATAACTGAGCATGTTAAGTTCCACTCAGCTCAGCCCCTTGCCTTTGAAAATGAGCTGATTCACAAGAACACAAGTTCTCCTGTGCTTCTCCATGCCCTAAATCCTACCTGGGCAGAGAAACCATGCGGGATTCCTTCCCTACTGCTATGACCAAGTAAATGACCCTAAGAAATTATGAGGCTCAATGCTTGCAAGTCCACAGATACAGAACCTCTACTGAGCCTCTTCCTTGAAGAAAGGGTAACACTGTGTTGTCACTTGCTACTCTTTCTTTCTTGGTTCCCCAGCCAAAGAGTGCTAGTAAGTGGTAGGCCTGGAGTAGCCCAACTCTGGCAATGAATGAGATATACTGAGGACAACACAAGACCTCAATAAGTTTCTCAGTTATTAATTAGCTTCTTCTCACCACTGGGTTCCTATGAGAAAATATGGAGATGCATTTTCCTAGGTTGAGAATATAGGAGAAGGAAGGTTTGGGGAAAGATGATGGCAGTTTTAGGTTTTGCCGTAGTAAGTCCAGTGTCAGTGGACCAACCTTGTAGCTATGTTTCTTCTAGTTTCTTACGTTAGAAATACCTCTCCTCTGGGAGCTCAGAGTTCAGGTACTGGCACACCTATGCGTATTTTGTCTTTGAGCTCTCCAAGGGTATGATCTGTCTGCTTAAACCTTTTCGCCCATATAGCTAAGTCTTTCCTGAGCACCAGAAGTTAGTCAATCATGCTCACCGAATGATGAATGGAGTGATTGATTCAGCCCCACCAGCACGTTAGTTCTGACACATTCCTTCACCCTGGAGCGGCTGTAAAGTTCAGACAGATGGGCAAATGCTTCACAGGAGGAAATGTCTCTCCTCAGATCAGAAGCTTCCTTGCTAGTCTTTCCTCCCTTTCCTTCACATCCTACCTCCCTACCCAGTGTCTTTCTACTTCACAATTTTGAAATCAGAATCTAGGGTTTAATGTAAAGTTTGCCACCATTTCCAACTCACACTGTCATGGAAGCGCAGCTCAGAGCTTCACCCTGCCCTTGTCAGTGGCCCCGGGAGTTGTCAGTGGGCTAAGATCTGTGCTTACAGAGTCATCCCCCAAAGAGATGTTGATCATTTAAATACAGTTGCTGGGGGTTGACCCCAGAAAAGAATGTGCTTTCCTGACAGCAGAGAGGGCATCATCAGTTAAATGTTATCATCTTATGGGGCAAGAATAAACACAGCAGCAGATTCTCAATGACAGTGGGGAGATGCCCAGACATCAGTAGTGTAGAGAAGTGTGTCTGGAATGATTCTGACAGGCATGGCTCAAAAGCACGAGAAGATATTTTCAAGATAAGGAGATTACATTTCCTTTATTTGACATACAACAGACCTACAGAAAAGTGCATAAAAACTCAGGTATAATTCAACAGTCAGAAATGAAATGCCTTTGTAAGTGTCTTGCAGAACAATGTTGCCTGTCCTGACCCCCCCAAAAGAATATTGCCTACTCTCCACCAAAAAACATGTGCTTTTCACTAGTCACATTCAGCACAATGCTTTCTGCAGTAATGACTTTTGTAACATTCTTTATAGTTTTAGGACCTCCCTATAGATCTCTAAGCTATATGGCTTACTTTACTCACCTTAGAACTTCCAATGAACACATTCCTGCTCTGTATATTCTTTTCTGATGTGTATCTTTCACTTAGCATAATATTTGTGGAGTTCATTCTTAATTTATTTTCTTTTTTGTCTTTTTGAGATGAGGTTTCACTGTGTAGTTCAGCCTGGCCTTGAACTGACTTTGTACCCCTGGTTGGCCTTGAACTCACAGTGATCCTCCTGTCTAAGCCTCCTGAGAGCTGGAATTACAGGTGTGCGCCACAACACCGTGCCTGGAGTTCATTCTTATAGATGTGCATAGCTGTTTCTCTGTTGATCACTATAATGTCCCATTATGTTACTATGACATTTTGCCTATTCTGCTATCCACGGGTTAAGGAGGTTTGTGTTTTCTGCTAACATCATTCTTATTCTTCTATTGTGGGATATTGATGCAAGAATATCTCCAGTGTATTTCCTTCTGGATCATTAGGAAGTATCTTCAAATGTGAGTATCTTTAAATTTAATAGAAACACCAAACTTTTCCAAAGCAGATGTGTCTGCTCATGTCACAGCATTAGTGGAACACTGAAGATACCTCAAGTGCTGACTTCAGTGCCTCAAAATACCGCTGTCCTCAGAAAAGGAGCTTTGGACAGTTTCTGGAGATTACCTCACACCACTCAGAAATGTGGTATTTTCTCTCACTTTTAGATTTTGATGTTTTCCCCTTCACAGGATGCTAAGAGCATCACACATTACTTGTTGGTAAATGTATCCCTCATCATGTAATTTGGAAAGGTAGAAGGGCATTTTGGTAGCTATTGTACAGGCACTTTTCTTTCTAAAGTTATTCACACAGAAGTCCATTTGTCACAAGACAATAAATAGAAAATGGTTGGCTGACATCCTCCTTAAATCTCTGCTGAAAAACTAAGGGTTCAATACTATATTCTATTCAGGATCTGAATTGAATATCTGTTACTACTCTCTAGTTGTAATGTGATAAGACTAGCAACAAATACATCCTGAGAAATCCAGCATTATACCTGTTTAGGGAAAGAGACATTACAACTTTGTTTTGAGCCTTTTTATAAAGTCTGATCAAAACCAAGGATGCTACGTGTTAAAAGGGTGCTAGAGAATTATGATATTATCATTTGTTCTGATAAAGAAAACAAGCAGAACTTATCTACTAATTGTCTCTCCTTCACTCTGAAGCCACAAGATATATAATAAGCCTTGCATATAACAGGTGAACAATAAAATTTAGATGGCAGAAACACATTAAAAATACTATTATTTAATACTCAATTCCATCCTCTTACTCCTCCTACAAAAAATATGTTGTAGGTCACAAAAACTTTGCAATTCATTTTTGTAAAGAAATATTAGCTCTAGGGCTAATTATGAGCCTTCTAAACACCAGTTATTAAGTTTGGTGAAGCAAAAACACAAGTTGAAAGTCTCCCTCACCTTTCCCCAGTCTTTTATCAGTAGCACATTCCTGTGTAATTCCTGACTAATTTAGTGTTTAGATGTGAGTGATACCACTGAGCCTCCAGGGTGAAGAACACCTTTCTCAGTGGAAGTCCAGATTGCAGGAGGCATCACAGCATAGATCTAACTAGCTGTAATGAGGACTTCATAACAATGAGGGAAATATTCACTGAGCAAGCCATAAATTCTCCCTCCTTAACTCTCTGACAAAAAGGATCACATGATATCTCAGTGCTGTGAACATGCAAATTAAATCATAGGTGATATCTTGTGGATTTATAGGTACTTCAGGTAAACAGATAATTGAGGGAGCATGCACTGATAATGAGATGCTTTGGGCTAATTAAGGGAAGGCAAATAAATTGAATTCATATAAAAAGCTGCCTATAGAAGCTATTGGGCATAAAAGGGAAGGTAACTAAAGATCTAGGAGTAATTGGTAGTGGGAGGCTGAAGTTATACATTCTAAGTAACAAATCATCAGCTTATTCAGTAAGTCAGGCTAAAATGCTGAATGTTGCGTCAACCTCCCTTGGCTGGTTTCTAATCTAAAATCTATTGTCCAGAAGGTGGGAGGAGGAGGAAGACTGGAAACCACATGCCAAAAATGTCTCTTTTTTAGTATTCAGTGACCCATCAAATATAACTTAAGTATAACATGGTTAGATTTCCTGTGGGAGCCACTGGAAAGCAAACTGTAAATTGAACAGGAGCTCCCACCACCATCACAGGGCAGACCACCGGGAAAGCCAGGGATGTTTGCTGAGCTGCCTGGGAGAGGATGGCTGTGCTCTGCCTCCCACCACCACAGCATGAGCCTGACCCTGGGAGACCCAAGGACCTTCAATAAGCTGCCTGGGAAGGGTGAGGCTTAGAGCTCCAACTACTGCATCAAAAAGGCAAGACCAAGGAGCAAAAGGCAGTCTCAGAACTCCACCCAGAACAAGTCCAGGAGACATCTACATAGGAGAATTTAAAGGTCACATACCTGAAATTTCTGAAGTGATAACAACTGAAGTAAAAAAAAAAAAGAAAAAAACTACATCAGGCTATAGAAGAAATCAGACAATAAATAATCTCTCAGGTAAAAAAAAAGAAATGGCAACTACAATGAAAGAATTACTCAGTATATCAAAGAAAATATACATCAAAAAATAGAGGAGCTAGAGAGATATTTATAGCAGTGAATTCCTACCTCAGGAAAATAGAATGAGCACAAATCAACAATCTTATGCTGCACCTTAAGCTTCTAGAAAAAGAAGAACAAATCAAACTAAAAGCACAGAGAAGGCATGAAATTATAAAGTTCAGGGCAGAAATTAATACAATGGGAGACTAAAAAAAAAAATACAACGAATTAATGGATCAAAGAGTTGGTTCTCTGAAAAAATAAATAAAATCAATAAACCACTAGCCAACCTTATTAAACAAAGGAAAGACAAAACTGAAATACATGCAATAAGGAATGAAAGAGATGAAATCACTACAGATCCTGTAGAAATTCAGAAGATCTTCAGTATCTACTTTAAAAATCTTTAACTCTCACAGGATGGAAAACACAGAGGAAATGGACAGATTTCTCAATACATATGAATTACCAAAGCTGAATGAAGAACATATAAAAATCATGAATAACCCTATATCAGCAAGCAAAATTGAAAATGTAATAAAAAAAAACTTGCCAAAGAAGAAAAGCCCAGGTCCTGATGGATTTACAGCTGAATTGTACAAGAAATTTAGAGAAGATTTAACCCCAATACTTCTTAAACGTTTAAGGAAATTGAAAAGGAAGGAATACTCCCCAACTCATTCATGGAGGCAAGTATTATCCTCATACCAAAACCGGAGAAAGACCCAACCAAAAAAGAAAACTACAGATCAATCTCCCTAATGAACATAGATGCAAAAATTTACACTAAAATACTAGCAAACAGAATGCAAAAAATCATTAAAGACATTATACACCACGACCAAGTGGGAATCATCCCAGGAATGCAGAATTGGTTCAATATACACAAATCAGTTAATGTAATACATCACATCAATAGAGCGAAAGACAAAAATCACATGATCATCTCAATTGATGCAGAAAAAGCTTTTGATAAAGGCCAACAGTCATTCATGATAAAAACCCTACAGAAAATTGGCATAGATAGACTATACCTCAATCTGATAAAAGTCATCTATGACAAACCAACAGCTAACATCATTCTAAATGGTAAAAAACTGAAAGCTTTCACTTTAAAGTCAGGAACAAGACAAGGATGCCCACTGTGGAGATATTAGCCAGAGCAATTAGACAAGAGAGAGAAATAAGAGGAATGAGGATAGGAAAAGAGGAAGTGAAATTACACCTATTTGCTGATGACATGATACTCTGCATAGAAGATCCCAAAAACTCTAATAAAAGGTACATAGATTTCATAACCAAATTCAGTAGCATAGCTGGATATAAAGTCAACACTCAAGCATTCCCATACACAAATAGTATACACACTGAGAGAAATTAGGGAAACCACACTTTTCACGATAGCATCCAAAAAGATGAAATACTTAGGAATCAATCTAATGAAGTAAAAGACCTATACAGTGAGAATTACAATACTCTGAAAAAAAGAAATCAAAGAGGATCTCAGAAAATGGAAAGATATTCATTTCTCATGGATAGGAAGAATCAGCATGAAAAAAATGGCCATTCCCCCAAAGTTGTTGTACAGATTCAATGCAATCCCACTCAAGTTACTATTAGTGTATCTCACAGATCTGGAGAAAATATCCTTAAAATTCATGTGCGACCAGAAGAGACCCAGAATAGCAAAACAATACTGGGCAACAAAGGCAAAGGGGGAGGCATCAGAATCCCTGATGTGAAATTATAACACAAAGCTACTGTGATAAAATCATCATGGTACTGGGAATAAAAGCAGACCTGAAGATTGATGAAACAGACTAGAAGATGTAGCTACAATCACAAACACACTCAGCAAATTTATATTTGACAAAGAGGCCAAATATATTCACTGGAGGAAAGATAGCCTCTTTAATAAATAGTGCTGGAAAAACTGACTGTGCACATGGCAAAGGCTAAAGCTAGACCCAGCCGGGTGTGGTGGCCCACGCCTGTAATCCCAGCACTCAGGAGGCTGAGGCTGGAGGATCATTGTGAGTTCGAGGATAGATAATGTGAAAGGGAAAGAAATTGCTTAAAAGGAAAGAATGACTGGCATGAGGGAAATGAGAAAATAAAGAAGGGAAAAATACACACACACACACGCACACACACACACACACACACACACACACACAAGATGGCTGGGATAATTTTACTACTAATTTCTATTGCTTTCTTAGAAGGAACAGTTGATATTTAATTGTGTGATCATTCTTACATGTCAATATTTGTTTATCTGAGTAATAAATATGAAGATAACAGTATGCCATGCAACAACCATTGTTAATTTCTTATCACCTTGTCTGAAATTCTGTATTGTTTTTATTGTTTTTATGTTGTTTAATTTATGTCTGTGTGTTTGTGTGTTTTGGTTCCTCTATCTTTAAAAATAAAATTTAAAAATATATTTTTATTTCAAGATTAGTAAGACAATGTACCATTGTATCCCTTCCCTCACTGTCAAAATACATATTTTACTACTGAAACTCCTCTCTTTATGCACCAGTAGGTCAAAGAGAAGGAAGCCCATGAGGGTAGTGGCAATGAGGATCCTTGGATGTCTGTATTTCTCTCCCTCCCCATTGCCCCTTTCTGTCTTTCTTCCTTCCTCTTTCTTCCTGTCTATTGCAACTATACATTCACATAAAAATTCCATGTGCGTCATAGTTCACAATATATAATCATAATCCAGGGATGCAAAGTCCTTACTGCGTTGTGTTATAAACAACATACCCATACTGCCTTCCCTACATAGTGACTCACTTCACTGGATTGAATTTGTGTTCTTCAATCCACTTTCTCTTTGTTTATTTAGATATCTGTATCACCATAAAGCAGAGTGTAGGTCTGTTATCTGCATTGCAATTTGCATTTCATATAGGGTGTTATAATTCTTGTTTCTTCTTTCTTTTAATTCAACACTATTTTTGAGGGGTGTTTTTAAATTTGTTTTTTGAGTTCTGCTATTATATAAATCCAGTTCCTTGTTCCTGTTGCTACATCTGGTTCTGTTCTATGGCCTTTTATTTGCTAGTAGGGCTATCTAGTGTATGCTTAAGAATTTTATGCATGAACAACCTCTTCCTCTCGTCTATGACCACTTCATAACTTTGCTCTGACGTCCCTTGATGAGCAGAAGTCATCAAATTTGATATGTTATCCATCATTGTCTTATTATGGCTTTTGCTCCATGATTTTAAGAACAATTACAAAGATAGTATCTTTTCTTCTGTTAGCTTTGTGTCTTTACCTTTTACACTCACATTTTCAATCCATTTGAATTTATTTTTTATATAGCAAAAAGTAGTGATGCAACTTCTTTTGTTCCATACAGTGAACCATTTTCCCAACATAATTCGCTAAATAATTCATCCAGCCCGCATGCATTCATGGATTTCTCTCTAGGCAATTCTATTTCTTTCAGTGTGCTGTTAGCACTCAGTCTTTATAACCCTCCTATTACAATATGTGTTGATAGTTGGAAAGGCAATTCTTCCCACTTCTTTGTTTTTCTGCTTCAGAAAGATCTTGTCCACTTGTGATGTTTTATTTCTCAGTTGAAAGTTTGGCATCAATTTATCAAGTTCCATACACTTGAAGTAGGATGGCAGTATAGGTAGAAAGGTAATAAAGAAAATTGTAATTTTAAGATTGTACTTTTAAGAAAAACTGCAGCTTCAGGACACAAAGTTATCCAAAGTTAGGTGTCTTTTTCTCTGCCAGGAAATTCACTTTAAAACAAACAAACAAAAAATTCCTAAGCTTTTAAAGTGGGCTGATGATTTTCACCTGTAAATTGACCCCATGCTTTTCCCCTATAGATACAAAAATGCACTGAACCTCTATTTTTTTTACCACAGTAAAAAACATCTGGCATGAATCCTTCTTAAAATACTCCTTCTCACTCTAAACACACTTATCCCATTGTTCTTGTGACTTTCTGAAGCAGTTCTGCAAGTCCCTGTCCAGAAGACAAAACACTTGACACCTAAGATTAAAGGAGAAAAGGTTTATTTTGCTCATTGTTTGTAGAAGTTTCAGTGCATAATTTGCTGGCTCAAAGGTATGGCAGAGGGACAACGATTCATTACTGTGGAAAAAAGCAAAAGCAACTGAGAGAAAAAAGAGAGAGACAAGTCTCTTTCCTTCCCTTGCATTGTATGCTGGTTACCTCCCCCCAGGACAGGTGTAGCACTCACACCTTTAATGTCAGCGTTGGACCATGGGTCAGTCATAAATTCTAGGTTCAGCTGACTCTGAAAAGCCCACCACCCACAACTACATGAGGCTTTTGCAGGGACATCCAGATGCAAACCTAACATTCTCTTTCTTGTTTTTGCAAGTTATGATTTAAAAACAGAGTGAATGCTGCTGCTGAATGTCATCCAACAGAAAAACAAGCTCATAAAAACATTACTGTGTATACTCATCAACTTCATTCACTGAATCAGGCCCTACATAAATTCTAGCTCTTCCTCAGTGTCAAAATAACAATGAAAGGTGAACATTTTCAATCAATTGAGGACATCAAGACAGACACAGCACTGCAACTAAAGACCCTCAGGAAGGAGGACTTCCAGAACTGCTTCCAAAAGTGGCAAGAATGTTGGGATAAATGTATTTGAAGTGAGGGGGAGTATCCTGGGGAGAATTAATGGTAATGTGCCTTTTACTGTAATGAATATTGTTTTAACAAAACATACATTTTTCCATCATACCTTCAATATATCCTAGATCACCTGCCTTGATGACATCCCCAAGACCATATAAAAACCCCCAACCCCTGACCATAATGCACTTCTCTCTTGAGGGTCTGCATTCTATTCTGAGTGTGTGCTTGCTTAACTCTGCCTAATACACATTTCTATGCCCCTCAGACACCTCCTGCAACTTTTTTGTGATCTGAATCAGCAAACCTATGACCTATCCTTTGAAGGTGTGTGGATTAAGGCCCATATCTCCTCTTTGGGGGGCCACCATGGACCCCCATCCAATTACACAATAACTGCTAACATTGTGCTTGGAATTGTACTGAATTCACAGGTCCACTTGGAAAGAAGTAAAGATGTTTCTCATTCATGATGATCATTTATGTTCCTACTTACTTGAGATTTTTAAGTATACCTCAAGAGAGTTCTGCATTTTTCTCAGAAAGACTTTGTACATTCTGCACTTATTACTAAAAACTTTGACATTGGAGCTTCGCTGATGTCTCATTTTCTGTTATACTTTCTAACTAGTGACTGCTGATTTAGCTGAATGTTATTGATTTACATGTGTTGATGCTTTTATTTGGAAACTGGTAAACTGTCTCATTAGTTTCAGGGTTTACTCTGTTGATACAGATAGGATTCTTTTGTGGATGAAGAAATCATCTATAAATAATGATCTTCAAAGTATTGTTCCTTTTCCTATTCCCGATGTCTTTCCACATCCTTACTTGCTACTCATTTTGGAAAGGTACTTTAACTGACTCATGTCATGAATTTAAGAGAAACTAGGTGTATGTCACTCAGTCCTTTCTTTGCAGCCCCTTTGGCAGGTAGAACTTCCAACTTTCCAGTCTTCAGGTACAGAGAGAGGTCAGCCTGATACTCTATAATCTGTCTAATTCAGAGATACGTTATCAGCAGATGCACTGGACTGGCTGATATAAACCCATTCTTTCATATCATTTCTATAAGTTATAAGGCAATCTTTTTATTGCCATCTAACTCTTTTCTTAATTTGTTCAGACTTCATGTGACATAAATATGTATTATTTATTATCTCCCTAACACCTACACACCCTCTGAGCATTAAACTTCTCCTGCAGTTTGAATTTATGCTACCTACAGAATTCGTAATTGAAATTTAACTTCCAGTGCAGTATTACTAAAAGGAAGGTAGGACATTTAAGAGATGATTAGGCCATGAGGACTCCTCTCCTGAGAATGGCATTGAGGACCTTTGTGTCCTTTTCATCCTTCTGCCAGTCCTTGTCTTCTCCTATTACAGGCTGTCACCTTGGGATCCAGCCTCTTTCTGTGTTCCCCCATCGGCTCTTCATGGTTTTGGCGTTAGTGCCGGAATTAATTAACATGTCTTCTTTTCACCTTAAAATCTCCCAAGTTGAACTTGAGTAAGGAGCACAACGGTTTATGTGGCTTTTTCATGAGATCTAGATCTGAAACTGCTTCTAAAGATTCTGCATATTATGCAGATGTGGTAGCACATCCCTGTAATCCCAGTAATCTAAAAGGCGGAGGCAGTAGGATGACAGTTTGAGTTCAGGACAGACAAACCAACAATTTAGCAAGACTTACTCTATCTGAAAGTTAAAAAAATATATATTTAAAAGGACTGGGGACATAGCTCAGTATGAAGGCCCTAGATATGATTTTTAGCACACATGAAAAGAGATTTTAAGTGTTAATGATAGTGGGCGAACCATGGCACTTGTACCTCTATTAAATGCACCAAGTCTGTGGCGAGCGTGAATGCCGGGACCTCGGCTGGGAAGTTTAAACTGGGCGTATTTCTCTGAGATGCCGGGGGAGATGTGGTAGGGCGGACCAGGCTGCCGGGGCGAGACGTGTGAAAGCCCCAGACGCTGGGAGCCAGGGACGATCCGCGCGGGGAAGAACCTTGGCTCGGTCCAAGCGCCGTGGGAGCGCAGCCGGCTCGGTCCCTCCCGCCTCCCGAGCCGGTGCAGCCCCCCGGCGACTCCCGACAGAGATCGGCTTGCTAGCGGCAGAGACGCCCGGCAATCCCACGTTTCGCGCGTGTCGGGCGGGCCGCGCAGAGGGCCCCAAGCGCCGGGAGCGGAGAGAAA
>PVLD010019467.1:0-36348 GCA_004027595.1 Dinomys branickii
GGTCTGCTGCAGAGGCTGCTCCAATGGTTACTTCTCTTTGGGAGAATGTCCCTTAAGCTGTCTGCTGAGATTTCCGCTTCTACTCCCTACCCCAAGACCTGGGCGGGGCGAATAAACAGCTCGCCACCCCAGGATTCTTGCAGATAGGCCACTCAGGTGTTCCTCCCTGGGTGGAGCTCCTTCCCCCCTCACAAAACCCTTTGGGGCACCTAAGTAGGTCTTCCCACCCGGGAGATCCCGCAGTCCTTAAAGCTGCTTTGATGTCTCTCGCTGGGCTGAGCTTCTTCCCGATTCAGGAAAAACCGGTTAGAGTGCGCACTTAACTCACCCTGTGATCATGCAGACAGGAATGCCGTTCAGATGTTTTTCCCTGGATGGAGATTTTCCCCGACTCAGAAATCCCGCCGGCTGGTCACTGTTGCTCCAGTTCGCACAGTGCTGGCTGTGGGGGTGGGGTTCTGAGCGGGATCCCGGAGCGCTGCCCGGTTTGGCGCAGTTTGTCCCAGTAGCGCGTTCTCTGTCGGGTTCAGGAGCTGAAGCCGTTCTTCCCTACACACTCGCTCTCTCGGCTTGGCGCAGTTTGTCCCAGTAGCGCGTTCTCTGTCGGGTTCAGGAGCTGAAGCCGTTCTTCCCTACACACTCGCTCTCTCGGCTGGTCATCTTCTTCGCGGAAGTCCTTATTTCTGTCTTCATATTGCTATATTTCATTGTTTGGGTGGTAATCCTCTGGGAGGTTCTCTCTCTGCTGCCTACCCGGTCGCCATCTTCCCGGAAGTCAAGCCCTTATATTTTTAATTGGATAGTTCAGTCCATGGTTTATCATAAAAGCCTGGATTCTACTATCAAATCACAGATCAATCAACAATTACAAGAAAAACAATTAACGGCTGGCAATGGTTCTGATTATGTAACTGCTGTCTTGCTTGCTCTCTTTTCCCTGATATTAGAATTTCCCATCAGAAAACAAGGGCTCAGGACGGTCTGAATAGTTCCTTTTCTCTACTAAATTGATTCACCAATCCTTTGTTGCTGTTCACCAATGAGGTTCTTTCATAGTGTGCTTAGTTTCCCTGATGAGTAGGAGGAGAAGAAATCTGTTATCCCCTTTGGTACTGTTGAATCTTGTCATGTGCTGTGTCATGTGGCAGCACACATTCTCATCAATGTCATTACCCCAGTGTATGAAATACTTGGATATTACAATGCTCTGTGGTCCCCTAGAATCTCTACAGATGATCTGCAGGGCATTATGTATAAAACTCTATAGAGGACAATTACAAAACTTGATGTCCGAAAAGGCTCTCGGGATGTGACAATATTTTAAAAGGCTAAGAAACATTGTCTTGGAGAAAATCCATTCTCCTCCTGGGGTCCTGTTTTCCTTAAAGAGTATACATGTAGAGTGCAGCTATTGCAGAGACTGAAAGGTCATCAAAGGCCTATTGACTGGCTCTACTTCCTGCTTGAGTAGTAGCAAGAGAAGGGCCAGTTGAGTTAGACTGCTCTAACTTGCGTTCTGAGTCTGTGGGCGTCACCTTAGCTGACCTTGGATAAAGTCATTTACCTGAGAAACTACGAGTGAGGATGCCCGTCTTGCAAGGCCCAGGGTAAGATTACAGGTAACTCTCCTCAATTCCTGGCACACAGTAGACACTGTAAAGGATTGCTGCTGCTATTTCCATAGTTACTGTAGCCACAGCGTGCTTAGAGAGCTGCCAGCCAGGAACTCAGAATCCTGTAGGGGGAGTAGTCTTGGGCCATGCTGCACGGGAACAGATGCTAGGATTCCGGGCCTGCGCAGCCTCCTTGATCTTCCCCCTGTGATGTGGTTTTAGCATAATTTTATAGCCTTAGGACATGGAATTAATTCATTACTCACAAATAATTACATTTTATCATTTTTTCCTCTGGGCCTATACCCTTGCCAGAGTGCTAGTTTTATAATATTGGTGTTGCTGTATACTGCATGAGAAAATTATTTGAAGATATTGTTCCTACCCAAGGCCATCGCAAAATAGTATTTCAGCCTGAGAAAAGCCATCACAGTAAATGAGGGGCTGCTGCAAGCACTCCCTGCATGTTCACCTGAGGACCGGCACAGCCTAGATCCCAGGCTTCTCCCCCAGAATGATTTATAGAGGACACAAATAGCATAGCAAAAAGATGTATTTCATGCTTAAAAGGTTAATTCTTGATTTGATTTGTTTTCATTCTGCAGATTCAGTGGAGGACAAGAAAGACAAAGAGAGGAATTAACAGGCCTAGTGCTCTTCAAAGAGAATAATGGAGAGAGATAAAGAAATGCATGGAAAGAATTATTTGGTGGTTCTGTGAATTTATCTGTTTAATTTTCTCACAATCCTCCTCCAACGCTGTTTCCCTTTTGCATGTCTTCTCTGTTCAGGCACTGAATATCCTTCCTTTCCATGGTCCTTGCTTGCAAAGTATGTCCACTTTCACAAATATATCTTGCATAGGGGTGAAAAAGGAATGTGGGAATAGGTAAATCCGGAACAATGAAATTTTTATATGTAGTAAAAAAATAGTCTTCAGATTACAATTCAAATGTGTTCATTTGTTTCTTTGTTTTAAAACTCCATTAAGGTCAATGAATTCAACTTTTCTTTAGAAAAGGTGTGCAAAAAGCCCTTTGGTGAATGTCGGGACACTCAAACTGCTTTAGATTAATAAAGAAGCTTTGAAAAGCTAGAACACAATACTACAACCCCCAGTGATATTTCATTTACACACATGTTCTCTGCCCCGGATTGGGAGTGATGGAACCACTGAGTATTTTCATTTTCGACAGATCATTTTTTCCCACCAAAAGGCCAGAAGCTGGACTAAGAATTTTCACAGAAATATGGCAGTAACTTCGCATCTGCACAGAATCTTTCAGCCCTTGGCTGTCAAATATTTTCCTTAGCAAGTGTATTTATGCTTCCAGCCATCCACAGGAAGACAGTAGTAGGGCAGGCAGTCCATTTCTTTGAGTGGGAGAGGAAGAATTTCTTACCTAACTGAAACTGTTGAAGGAATTCATTTTGGAACCTAACAGAATTTCCTAGCTTGGGTTTAGGCTGAGATACCAGAGCACCTTTCTACCATCATGATGAGATTTAGCCAAAAAACCGCTGGGAAAAGAAACACGGGATGGAGTCAGAGAGCTGGATTTGTATTTCAAAGCTCACCATCAAGCACACTTTACAAAAGAAGCTCATTTAAAAATTTACCTTAGGGGGCAGCCCACTCAGGGCCCCCTTCTGTCCCTCTCTTGGACAGAAGCTTTCTTTCTCTCATTAAATATATTCTGCTCTTAAAGAAAAAAATAAATAAAAAGAAAACAATAGAAAAAATTAAAAATTAAAAATTTACCTTACACTGTCGATGACATTAAGATTGCAAAAAAAGTGTTGTTTCCATTTCCCCTTTATGTTCTTTACCCAGCAGCAGGCAACATCTCACCAGGCTCTTTAGGGAGGAAGACCGGTGTGGCATCCACAGCCAGCTGAGGTCTGGGCAACAGGGTACAGAAGGGGGACCCGTGGGGGGAGCCTGGAGGCCACTATTGTGCACATCCTGGTGAACACAGATAGTTCAGGGCGCCTGCAGAATCATCTGAGCTGTTTCCACAGGGAGTGCTTCAAGGGTAGTTCTACTATCCCAACCACTAGCGCATAGTGTCTTATGCCTGGGATGGAATACATGGTGCTCAGATGGAAGCTTTTGAAGGCTTTAAGGAATGAAACATCGCTTGTTACTCCTCTATCTCTCTCTCTCCCTCTCTCTCTCTGTCTCTCTGTCTTCTCATTTATTGAATTGTCATTGCAAATGCTGTCACTAGCAAAATACATCTAGACATTCTAAAACTATTAGCTTTTTTGTTTCCGATCTTCATGACTATATGCTGATAGATGCTTTGTAGATTATTGGTGTATAAATCCAGCCTCACATACCTACACCCCTCATTTTTTGCCAAACCTGGAGCTGAGTCTGACTTATATTTTCTGCCTGTGTGAGGCCCTGGACAGCCATTCGATCTTACTA
Organism: Dinomys branickii; assembly: GCA_004027595.1. Lineage (NCBI taxonomy): Eukaryota > Metazoa > Chordata > Mammalia > Rodentia > Dinomyidae > Dinomys > Dinomys branickii. Next base: position 4,048 of record PVLD010019467.1, read on the forward strand.
CCTTTTATTTCATACTTCACCACACAGTAATCATGAAACTACCTTACTTTCAGAGTTTTGAGTATTGAAAAAGATACGGTATGCAATGTTTATAACACAGGCCTGGTAAACAGTGTAGTTCATCATTACTGTCATTTGTATTCTTATTAATATTTATGCATAAATTATTTGCATAAGTAATATAAACTTAAAGATTTAATTTCTCTTGTTCCCATAATGCTATCTTACTTATGATTCTACTTTATGTAGCTGTAATTACCAAGGAGCCATTTAAAAATGACATTGAAGTAATGGTCATTTAAAACACACCATGAAAACCACCATGAAACATCAGGGCTGATTAGAAGCCTTGAATTATAGGTGGGCCATCCACTTAAGCTGAACGTGGTTTTCTGAGCTGTTTCTTCTCCACTAGTTATTGCACGTACCTACTTGTTTTCTCAGAGTGGAAAATGTTATCTCTCATCCTCCAGTTATAGTACTCAAAGTAATCATCGCCGCATGGACCCCTGACTCTGAAAGCATCACTGGGATTGTTAAGATCCTGCCGTGTCTCTCCCCACACCTTTTCCTTTCAGCCTCTTCCCTAGCTCTACAGTGATGATCCTAGTGTAGCTCAGAGGAGGAGGTTTTTAAAGTTTATAAAGTACTTTCATATACTTTGGCATTTCACAGAGTTACCCCTTACTTCACTGAGTTTCACAGAGATGGAGATGAACTACATCTATCTCAACTGGGTCCTGACCCATCTCAGCCTAAACAGGAAGAAAGGGACATTTGCCACATTCAACACGTATCTGTCAGATACTATAGCAGTGCAGCTTTTAAAACTGCCTACACCAGAAAACTATGCCACATTACCCCTCATCGTAGATGAGCTCCAAACTCTTTTATAAGTCACCTGAGAACTCTAAAAGCTACTTCTAATAGCTCTCTAAACAAAATTGCTGCCAGTGCCTCATGTGTATATACGTTGCTTTAGACACATGAAACTGTCCACCTTGCATACATGTGCCTTCATCCGTCCATGAATTTGTGTGTCTGACCCATCACAATGACCCATTATCATAAATCTGTCTTATGAGTTTATTCTTTGATATTTGATTCAGGTGTCTTGATTTATGGGGAGCTCTTGCTGCAATCCAAGACATAGTTGGGATCCCTCCTTTGTATTAGGAGCACTGGACCTTTTATCTATTGTTGTACAGATTATTCATTGTTTTAGTGTTTATATGTCTCCCATGAAAGATGGAATTACTACAATGGTTCAAAGTTCCATAATTTTTCTTTATTTTCATTATATGGTGTGCAGTGTATATTGAATTTTTTAAAAAAATGAAACGTGTGATGGTACAAATAATGGCCCTCTCAAGATTCCCTGATCATTCCACTTCCTAGGTGCTGCCTTCTCTACAAACCCTCTTGACTTGGAACACATTTATGACTTGGCCAAGCACAAAGCTTTTCCACAAAAAACACCTTGCCTGTCTTATGTGTAGCAGAAAGGAAACACAGGAGTATAAGGTGAATACCTAACACCCAAAGCTGAGAAAGCCGATTTCTGCAGCCATCCACCTATACATTCCACTCACTTCTGCTTAAATCTTTGCTTTTATTGCCTTGTGAAGATGCAAAGAAGGGCAAGCCCAATGTCCCCACAAATCAAAGGTGTTTTTCCACTAGTAAAGAAATCAGATGGAGGATGTATTATGATAAATGGAAAATATAGAGTGAATTAAGTTTGGAAAATGAAAAATATTGGTTGAGCCCGTCTAAGCTGGATGGTAACCAGTAGCTGCTTCTGTGATGTGCACCAAGAACATGGAGGGTGCAGGTTTGCACACATTCTGCTCACCTACTAAACACTTGTGGCATTTTTCACTCTCCTCTCATTTTGGCAGTAAATTATAGCAAGGTAGAAGCCTATTCTCAGCCTTCCAGAATCAGTTTCCTACAACCATCCTATACACAGCCGCCCCACTAAGTCATGAACTGAATGGCTACAGGTTTAGATTGAAAAGCACTGCTCATCTCATGAGTAATTCCCAGCAAGACTGCACCTCTTTTCACCTGGTGACCTTTCAGAATTCCAGTGCTGCACAGAGAATGGCAAAGGATGGTACCTGGCTTAGAGTCCTCTTATTCTGGACGCCAGAGCAAAACATGGAGGGGAGTGAGGCCAGGTCAGGGAGGAGGGTGGCAATGTTTTCATGCATTCAAAATCTCACTCTCAGTCTTCATATACATGTGGGCACCGCAATACTGTGTTTTTGGATATAGCAGAAGTTGAGGAGATGTGAAGAGCATTGACGAGAAATGCTGAGAAGGACTGCAAATCTTTAAAAGTAATCTTTAAATGGTATTCATCACAAAAATAGAAACACGAATGCCTATCCACATGCAAAATGCATGAGCACTGCAGCAGAAAATGAGGATGTAAGTTCTAGCTTCTGGTCTTCCTACTGTATAACCTTAAGAAAGTTACTTAATTTTCCCAGTGATCAGTATTTCCTCATTTATGCAATGAATACATTTACAGCCCTCCTGTCTTCCTCAAATGGCTATTTTGAGGAACAACTAAAACTATAATGGCAGCATACTGACACATCTAAGAACTATGAAAATATCAAGAATTTTTGTGGTCCTTCATTGTAATATCTTACCACCTTCCACTACTTAAACTGTCAGCATTGGAAGAGGACTCAGAAACTATCTCCTCACTGGTTATGATTTAGACCTAAAATGTTCCCCCATTAAAAAGTCATAAGTGGGCTTTTGATGAAATTCTGGACACATGAAACTCTTCAGCAGATTGGTTTATTCCTGAATTCATTGCTGAATGTGCTGGTAGGAGATGGGGCCTGGTTGGAGGAGGCAGGCTGCTGAGAGTCCGACCTCGAGGCGGGTATTCTTGGGCTTTGCTCCTCCCTTCTTCCCTTGCTTCCTAGCTGTCTTAGATTGAAAAGCTTCCCTCAGTAAGCCGCTTCAAACAGGCCAGCTCTGTCCTGCAGCAGCAAACCATGCACTGAACCCTTTCAATGTATGAGTCAAAATAAAACTGTGTGTCCTAAAGATGTAAAGACTAACAAATTCACCACCACCCATATCCAACGTGTGGTATTGTCTCTAAAAGAGATAAGCAATGGTTATCAGCCTCTGTAGAGGTCCTACCATTGATAGAAATTTACTTCATTGTCAAGTAGCTCTTCCACTGTGAGACACATGTGAGTATTGCAAGGTGACTCAGTAGTAAGAATCACGCCTGCTTTTAAGTTTAGTTTTAATAAGGGCCTTGTATTAGGAACAAAAAACCACTAGTTAACACAGATTTTGGGGAAACTAAAATAATAGAACTGTAGGATACTGTAGGTGATTTGTACTGTCTGTGGTTCTGTTGACTTCTAAGTCATAGATGGATTTCCCGAGCTGTCAGTACTGCAAGTTGTGTACTAACTAGACAGTTGGTGGAAAAACACATGTAAACGCATGTGCTGCTTGACCTTTCCCTGACAGAGCAGACCAGATGCTTTTGCCTGGCTCTCTGGCTCTGCAGCTTCCTGCTGGCCTTTGAAGATATCATGAGGCCAGCCAATTATAGTCCTATAACAGTAGGTTTAAGAGAGTATGGCTAAGTGGGACATGATCTATATTCAAGAACTGGGCTGACAGTTCATGTCAAACTGAGATTAGACCACCCTGTAGCTTTTAACACCCTTTAGGTGGAATAAAGTCATTGTATCTTTTCCTTTTCACCTGCTACAGCCTCCAAAATCAGGACATTTGTCTATTTTAATAGTGGGAAAATATATGTTAGGAGGGATTGTCCCATATGTAGTTCACCAGGATTCTTTTAATTTTTCTGTTCAATTATCTTTAAAATTGAGTATAAAAATTCGTTCTAAGGAATCATTTTCCCCACTTCAAGAAAATTTAGAAATAAGAAATCATCTTGTTGATTAAGATCGCAGTAAGGGAATTCAGACTTTACATCTAAGTCTGACCTTCTTCTGATTCTTGCTCAAATTCTCCAAAAGTCAGACAGGATAACATAGAAAAGAATGAAACTAATACACTAAAATGGATAAAAATGATTATAATAATAAGGCTAAAGAAGACAAAGGGGAGATATTTAAATGTGCCAAATGTAGGAAACATCACCTTGGCTCTTTAACGTTATACTTCTTTCTCAATAGTATACATTAATTTCTATTGCTTTCTTGAAAGGAACATTTGCTATTTAATTGTCTGATCATCCTTACACGTCTGCATTTGTTTTTTAGAGTAACCAATATGAAGGTGGTGGTACACAGTATGGCAGTCTTTGCTGATTTCTTTTCACCTCATCTGGGGTTCTGTACAGTTTTTATTGTTTTTATGTGGTTTTGTTTATGCCTGTGTTTGTTAATGTGTTTTGGTTCTTTTATCTCTAAAAATAAAATTTTTAAAAAAACAAAACAAAAAAAAAATAGTATATAGAAGCTCTTCTACTAAGAAGTAGGTTAGATAAAGAATAAAGCAAAACACAGGAGGTCCCAAAACTTTTTAAAAACATTGGGAGGCAACATGCTTTTTTCAAATTAGAAATGAGAAGCTTGCTAAGCATCTATCGTGTGCCGAGCAAGCGGTGGAACCCATAAACATCTAGATTTACAGAAACAAGTGTGAGGCTACAAATAAATTGTTAAAAGAGGGAGTAGGAAAGCACAGTGTTACTCGATTGGTGATGTTTTATTTATAAAAGCAATTAAAAGTAAATATGGCAGAGTTAATATTCATTAATTCTGCATGGTGTGGGGAATTTGTGATATAAACTTGGCAATACTCATACATAATTGGAGATACAGAGCTCAAGTTAGTTGGAGATTAGGATGAAATACTAACTTTGGAGAGGTTCTTCTATTCCCTATTATCCTAATTTCTCTACCACAGTGGCTATCATTCCTAGGGTTTTCAAGCCAACGAAAAGATTGTTTATAAGTTCCGCATATTGTCTGTCCTTAACTTTCTACAAAACCCACCTGTCATCGTTGTCTCAGTTTAATGCTGGATTTACATTGATATTTGTGGGAATTTAACATTTCTCAGTGTAACATCTCTGACCTATTTTTTTTTTTTTGTCCTATAGAAGATTTTAAACAGGGAAATCCTTCTCAGTAAGCCCTGCAATGAAAGGTCATTAGATTTATGAGCCTCCCTTTCATCAATTGTTTTGTCTCCACATATATTTTCTACACAGTTTGTATGTAGTAGTATAGGAAGATATGGGTCAACAAAGCTTGGGACAAATGAAAATAGAATTTGTAATCCAATGAAAATATCTCTGTGCTTGAAATAAAAGCAACAGAACTCCTTTCTTCACTCACAGACTGCTTTCCTGGATGACTCTGGACAAGTGTGATCCATGTAGGTTGTAATTTTATCATCTGTTATAATGCTGGAATTTTTGCAAATCTTATATTATTTGATTTCTGTAATCCTTAAATTATACCTAGTTGAATAGTTGCAAAGCAAGTAGTGTTTCCAAGACAAGTCATAGCTTCAGAAATTCTTGTTTCAAAGGATTTTATCTGACTTTATGAAAAAAAAAGAAAAGAAAAAAAAAAACTAGCGTGCGGGTTTAATGATACTGACAATTTCTCATGGTCAGAAGTCATTTTCCATTAAATTTGTCATGTAGTAGGTGTTCAGGTTTTTTTTAAATATGAATTTTAATATTAAATCCTAATATTAATACTGTATATTCCTCTGAAGTTTATAAAACACTTGCATTACAGTGTTTATATATAATTCTCCTGTCCCAGACTGAATCCTGAAATTAGTGATAGACAATTGTCCTATTAGCTCCATTTGCTTGCTTGGCAGCTTGCTCACAAAAGTTTAACCTGGATGTTGTTAACCAGATGTTTCCAAGTGCTGCACACTAAATCATCATATACTCCCAACACCTAAGGAAATTCAAACTGAAGGGACCTGGTGTGGGGACCGTATTAGCACTCCAATGTCCTTATACTCATTACAATTTCATGATAATGATAATAAACATCCACTGGTCCCTGGACTGCTGATTATGTTAACCTAGGCAAGAAAAGTGTCACCAGGGTTCCTGAAAATCTCTCTTTTCCATGAATATCTCTGATAACTACTTGCATATTGTACTTTCTTGTAGCCCAGTTGTAATAAAAATCTCAACCTAGGACCTGAAGCAGAGCATGAGATTCCCTTCTCCATTCACCTGCCCCTGAACAAAATTTTCTGCCTGCTCGGAACCATTTGGTTATTTGGAAACAGCACTGAGTAAGAAAATAATTCATAAATTTAGCAGCATTACAGCAACAATACAAAGTAGAAAATGTTTCACATATTCCACATTTGAAAAAGCTTAGTTTTCCAAAAGTGATGACTTGTTTGAAATCCTACAGTTGATAAATGGCACTCCTATGATTTAAGAGTGGAATTTGATTTTTTTGGATGGATGGTGGCTGGCTGGCTGACTAGCTGGCTGGCTGGCTGGATGGATGGATGGTGGATGGATGGATGGATGGATAGATGGATGGTGGATGGATGGATGGTGGATGGATGGATGGATGAATGGATGGATGATGGGTGGATGGATGGATGGATGGTGGGTGGATGGTGGGTGGATGGATGGATGAATGGATGGATGGTGGGTGGATGGATAGATGGATGGTGGATGGATGGGTGGTGGGTGGATGGATGGATGGATGGTGGGTGGATGGATGGATGGTGGATGGATGGATGGATGGTGGGTGGATGGATGGATGGATGGATGGTGGATGGATGGATGGATGGATGGTGGATGGATGGATGGATGGATGGTGGATGGATGGATGGATGGATGGTGGATGGATGGATGGATGGATGGTGGATGGATGGATAGATGGATGGATGGTGGATGGAAGGATGGTGGGTGGATGGTGGATGGAAGGATGGTGGACCAATGGACAAAACAAGACACCATGTAATAGTTAATCTTCATTTGTCAACTTCCTTGGATTAAGAATGCCTAGTAGGTTAACAAAGCAAGTATTTGGATGTCTCTGGGTGGGTCATAAAGGTATGACCTTGGGTATTATCAATTAGATCATCCCTCACCAATTCCTCTCCAGCACTGTTTTTCTTTCTGCTTCCTGGCTGCCAAGAGATGAGCCTTTTCCTCTGACACACTCTTCAATCCTGCTGCTTCTCCCTTGTTTGCAACTTACTATGGACTGAGTTCCCCAAAAGAATACAGGAAATTAAGCCTGTTTTCTTTAAGTTGTGGGTATCAGGTATTTTGTACCATTGATAGTAAAGTTAAGCAATACAGAGAATTGGTGCCAGAGAAGAGGGGTCACTGCTGTGGCTGTACCTGACTATGTGGTTTAGAAACATTTGGAAGTGGTTTGCCGGAGGAGTTTGGAAACTTTTGCAGCTACAGGCTACAGAATGCCTTAGAATGCTATAAACAAATTTCATGGGTAATCCTGGCCAGAGCAGGTTCAAAAGTGTTTGGGTGAGAACAAGGACTCCATTTGCAGGCGCATTAGAGGCCATGCATATTACACTCTGACAGAAAATTCGTCTACATTTTGTTCTTGTCTTGAGACTTTGTAAGAAACTGAAATTAAGGGCAGTGGAGGAAGTTTCAAGACATCTCAATATTCAGGCAGTGGCAAGGGTACTGCTGGGTGCTCTTTATTTATAATGAGAACCAGGGCCAAGAACAGAGCAGAAAATTTTGAAAAACTTCCATTTTGGCCCAAAAGGAATCATGTGTAAAGCTGAGGAAGTGTGGCTGCTAAAGAGGTTAGCGTCATTAAAAAGAAACCAAGAACTTTGTACAGGAACAAGAAGAAAGATGCCTTGAGAACATTTCAGGAATCAACAGGACCCTAACAACAATACAAACCTCTCATTTGAGAATAGAGCCCTTGGGACACTTGCTCTAGAAGAGCCTTCTAGGGAATCATTCCTCTGGGATTCATTTCACCATTCTCAGGCATCCAGAGTTTGCTTCAACCATGGTCCAAGGGGTTGTGGCTACTGTTTCAACTCACAGCTGACTTTGGCACCAAGTACATGATGCTGGTTTTGGTGGCATCTCATTCAGATTTCAGAGGGAGGATTCTAAGGTCATCAAGAAGCGCTATAAGAAGAAGGTATCAGAATGAAACCAAAGGTTCAGTGAAGACTAGGAAGTCAGAGATGTTAGCAAGGAACATGGAATGTTCTATTGAGGAAAGCTACAGATCATGAGAGGAGCCAGTTCAAAAGAGAGGCTGGGTGGGTTACAGTTGGCGGGGCCACCCAAGCCCTTTGGAACTCACATTTTGCCATTGTGTATTCCTGTTGCAAGATTAGAAGAGACAGGATTTAAAGTTACCCTTGCTGGGTTTTGATCTTGCTTTGCTCTGATCCTCCCCCGAGTCTTGCCATCTAGAATGGGAAAATTTACCCTGTACCTTTGTACCTTGGGATTATTTAACTTGTTTTTGACTTTTACAGTTTCGTAGTGGAAAGCATAGCTTGAAAGAAGAAACTTGTGTTTGGACTTCTGCTAGAAAGTGTTAGAGCTGTTGAGACTTTGGGGAAGGGATTTTGGGGTTTCCAGTTGTGTGTGGAATAAGTACGTCATGTTTAGTGGAGTAAATTTACTATTATCTTTACTTGGAGATTAGTATGGTTTAAAGAGGTATTTAGGTGTGAAGTTGGGAAGAAGTGAATTGTGACTGGTAACTGATTTGTCAACATCACTAAATGAAGCAACATCTATTAGTTTAGTAAAGAATCCTCTGGACTGTGTCTGGGTGGGTCATGGAAGGACTGTGGGTACTGCAGAGGGTCCTAGGCTTCTTGTATTCTAGCACTATTCCCCTTGTCTGCTTCTTGGCTATCATGAGGCCAGCAGCTTTTCTCTTCCCCACCCTACCCTCATGCCATTTCTGCCTTGGATCTGTCCATCATGGCCCAGGTCTCCCAGAGGCATGAGGCAAATTAAATCTGTCCTCCATTAAGTTATGGTGTTTGGTACTTTGTACCAGTGATAGTGTTGTAGGCAGCTGAGTTGGAAATATTATAAGCAGTCAGACAGGGCCGGGCCCATGAAGGAGCCAGTATAAGCCAGCAAGGAAGACAAGATATCTTCTTGCAAATGGAGAGGCGGTACTTGCTGCAGGCCAGATCTCAAAACAAACATACCCACATACCTCCCTAGAGATGAACATCAGGGATTGACATTCTAAATAGGTAGTAATCACCTTGAAGAGTCCCTGACCTGACCGCTTGCAGGAAAAGCCCCTGTTCTGTGTTCATGCCCCCTTGCTACAAGACTCGCCTCCCCATTGGATCCCAATTTAATCAATTTTACCTGAAAATTTTTATTGGCTGACCATAGTTTTGTCCCATCTCATGTCCACCTCGTGATTTCCCATTTTTTTCCTACCTTATACCCACCTCACCTTGTCCATTTGCTCTATGAAAGTCCCTAGAAAAGACAGAGTCTTAGGCAACCCACTCGGGATCCCTTCTCTCCCTCTCCCTCTCTCTCCCTCTCTCCCTCTCCCTCTCCCTCTCTCTCTCCCTCCCTCCCTCCCTCTCCCTCTCTCCCTCTCTCCCTCTCTCTCCCTCTGTCCCTCTGTCCCTCTCTCCCTCTCTCTCTCCCTCCCTCTCTCCCTCTCTCCCTCTCTCCCTCTCGCTCTCTCTCCTTCTCTCCCGCTCTCCCTCTTTCCCACTCTCTCTCCTTCTCTCCCGCTCTCCCTCTTTCTCTCCCTCTCTCTCTCCCTCTCTCTCTCTCTCTCACACACACAGAGAAGCTTTCTTTCCCTCAGTAAATATATTCTGTTCTTAAACTCTGTTGTTTCTAAAACTCATTCTTGGATTTTGGAGAACATGAACTCATCCCAGATACCTTTCAGGTTAGGAGTTTTTCGCCCCTATATCAATAGCAAAGCTAAATAATAGACTCTGTAAGGATTAACGTTTTTCTACTATTACGGAAAGTCACTTCTCCATTTTATGAAGGAAGACACAGAATGCTCAGAAATCTGCAAAGCTTGTCACACAAAGAAAGGACAGGCTTAATCCTAGTAGCTTGAAGACTAAGCTAAAGAAGTCAAAGAAAGTAATAGAGACTCTCAAATTCTTAAATAAAATCCAAATCATTTTCCTTTTTTTGCATAGAGATTATTGGATATTTTTATTAAGATACTTGCATCTAAGTATTTTCTTTTTCTTTTTTTTTTTTTTGGCGGTACTGGGGAGCGAACTCAGGACCCTGCACTTGCTAGGCAAGCGCTTATTCCACTGAGCTATATCCCCAGCCCAAGATACTTGCATCTAAAATAATTTGATAAAAATAATTCTTATAAGAAAGTACCCTTTCACCTGGCCTCTAAGACTACATTTCTTAAGATTAATTGGTATTTTAGGTTCAACATTAGCTTGTTAGTTTTTTTACTGATATGTTTTAGATATGTATAATGATAACATTCATAATAGGAGTTTGTACCTGTGCATTAATAGATCTTGATTCTTCTTTTTTTCCTCAATCCCCTCCCCATCCTGCCAAGCCTCTTCCCTTCCTTATTTACAAAAGCCTTGTTTCCATTTTCTTCTTTTCTTTCTTTTCCCCTTCCCTGTGCCTACTTGCCCTGCCCATCTGAGCATTTCTTTTTCCTATTTCACAATTCTATTATTCATTTGGATCCTCATTTACACTTTCTTTTTCTCACACCAAAGATACGATGCAATATTTAAACACGTGCATCCAACTTATTTCACTGAAGAGTATGATCTCAAGGTGCACCTATTTACCTAGAAATATCTCAAGTTTTTCCTTCTTTATGGCAGAGTAGTACTTAGAAAATGGAAGCATATATCATTTTCTTGAACAGGAAGAACTAGTGTTAAACAAAAAGAACCAATATAGTGAAAATGATCAAAATACCAATAGCTTGTCAGTCTTTCTAAACATTAGCATGTAATATAATTGAATTTGAAAAGAAAACACTGACCCTATTATTTCTTGCCTCAAATTTCAATTTCTCTTGTGTTATTTTCCCTAAATACTTGAAAGTGTTAGGTCTATCTAAATATTTCCAATATTAAGTAAATACTTTCCAAAAATTATCATTAAGTATATATTCTACAATCAGAGACTCCAGGGGACTGGGGATGTAGCTCAATGGCATAAGCACCTGCTTAGCAAATGCAAAGTCCTGAGTTTGATTCCCAATACTGCAAAAAAAAAAAAAAAAAAAAAAAAAAATTAGAGACTCCAGGAAGACATAGAATTCATAGGCAAAATATATTTTTATGTAAAATCAGATGCAAATTGTTATTTAGTAAATATAATGATATTTAACATTGTTATATAATATCTAAATTAATATTTCACTTTAGTAAATGTCTTTATCCAAAATAAGATATAAGTATTAGGAAAAAAATGGTTCATCTTTCAATTAACATGTGCCATGAAGTTAATTACAAACATAAGTTGCCCAAAAACTGCATTAGTTCCTAAAGTTCCATGAGTGTATGACACTGGGTGATATATATCCAAGAAACATTTTACTGGAAAATAAAATATATCTAGCCTCATCGTATTACTTTTGACCATTTTTTGTTTGATTTACTTTGTTTTGTAGTGGCTCAAACTCAGGGCCTCCTGCATGCTAAGGCAAGCATTCTACCACCAAGCCATAGCCCAGCTCTTTCTTTTGCGTGTCCATTCTGTGATTCATGGCCTCATGATCAGCATTTTTCACTGGTATGTAAATTGAAAGCTTCTTCCTCATTCTAAAATTTCCCGTTAGTCTGTATTGCAGCCATTTCTCCTTCTTCTGACCCCTCTACTTCTTCATAAGGCAGCTGATAGCTCCTCACATCTGCTGCGTAGATTTTACAGTAATTGTTCCTGGATTTTGCTCCACGATTCACAGAAGTTCCCTGTACTCATTTCTGTTCTGATGAATTTCAGGCGTTCACAGTTCCTTGTGTTTACTATTATGTCCCTATCTGTATGTTCTTAGTCTGCCTCGAGGACTATTGCCCATTCGTATTCTACCAACCCTTCAGGTATTATTTATGTTTACGGTCCTTTATATTTAAAACATGCTGTGCCAAGCTTCCCCATTCCCGGTCTTCCTCAAATCCTTTCTCCTTTTTCAACTCCACATGAAATTTAAACCAACCACCTATTGTTTGATACTTTTTCTTCTTTTTTTTCTTTTATTGAAGAAAGCACGCTAATAATTCGTTTCTCCAGTCACATTGACATTTGTAGTGAAGAGCGAGGAAGAAAGAATTACTGGCTGTAGCACAGGTACCATAATTGGAGCTGAGAGACCACTCTCTCTCCACCCACCAGAATTTGGGGGACACCCAGGGCCACTCCTCCTTCCACTTTTCCTAAAAATTATGAAGACCCAGGAAATCTCTAAAACGCCAGGCCAGAGCACAAGCGCATTAGATCACTTGCCTGAAATTCAGTAACATTTTCCCCACTTGAATCTTATTACAGATTCATACATAGCGACTGCATTATGTGCGTGATTTAGTCAGAGAATTCTAGGACAGACATGCATACTATGGTGACCTGAAGATAACTCAGCACCTGTGGATCATTCCTGTCAATATTATCCAGAAATCAAATGAGGGGATCCCGGTTGGGGTTCTCATCTTTTAAAATCCCAAAGCTGGATTTATCTGTGTGCTTCTTATTTCCTGCTGTCCTGATACCACTTTTCTGTTCTTTCCCCCTTTTGGTGCAGATCTGCCCTGAGTGCAGCTTCTGATAGCTCCAACAAATGTAGCTCCCTTTTCTTTTATCATTGGATGTGTACCTGCAAGTCTTTGCTCTGCATGCGTAAGAATCTAGTATCTATTGTTTGGATATGGTATGAGCTGTGCCTGAAAAAGTGTGAAGTTGGTGCAGAAGAATCAGAGGTGGGAGTTATGCCTGTAACAGAAGACATGAGTAGATTTGCTGTCGAATGTGTGATGGTTCTAACTTGTGGGATGTCTATGTACTGCTACACTGATACTGAGACTGTACATTCTCACTTTACAGAGCCAGCAAAACAAAGTTCATGTCAAGTGGTCCATCAGAGAGAACTGAATCCAGAGAATATTTTATAACGTTATTTGAAGAGATAGGACAAAAGCCCAAGAGTAGGAACTAGAAAAAGTGGAAAAGTACTGCTGTGCTTAGATTTCAAGAAAGATGTTGGTATTACGGAGTTGGAAACAGGTCACATAAGGGGAACTGAAATTACGACAGAGGCTGTTTGTTGGGTGTCAGGACTATGGAGTAGGTGCAGATGCAGAGAGAGAAGAGAGAAATCACCTATTTACATGTTCTCATTGCCGGTCTCCCACCAATGTCTCCCACTTGCTGAACCTTACAGGAAGCCAGTTAACAATAGAACAGAAGAATGCAGATTGTGTGGCAGTCACTTGTGATTCAGAGAAAAGTACAAAAAGTATAGAGAATGAATATGAGACTAAAAGAAAAAAAATCAAGTGATATCTATATTTCTAGCTTTCTACCTGTTGGTGTATTATTGGTATATTACACATACAAATGTGCGTACCCATTACAAACTTTGAAATATATTCAGGATAGAATTATCAAAAGGCTCTAACAGGGCTGGGGATATAGCTCAGTGGAATAATTGCCTGCCTGGTAAGCACAACAAACTCCTGAGTTCAATCCCTGGTATCACAAAAGGCTGTAACACATTATAAATTACATAACTTTGGTGAATCTCACTATCACACTAAAATCATAAAGTCTCCAAAAAATGTTTATGTAAGCATAACTTTATAATCCAGAAAGATTTTCGTAGAATTTTCCTTGAGCAGGTGAATCTCAAGTTTGGGGTACATTGCTCAAACTTTGCATCTACATATTACTCAATCAGGAACTCTGAAAAAAAGTTAACTTCTATGTTTATTCTATGCAATACTTCCCCCTCTGGCCTTTTGCATCCACGCAGACACCTACTATTCTATGCTAAACCTTATTCAAGTTTTTAATTTATATTCTAGTGCTAGTTCAGTTCTTAGTTTTCCTTCAAGAACACTACTTCAGGAGCATTCTTTTGTACTCTCCAGAGCAAATGGAAAAGCTATTGAACTTCATTCAATGAATCTATTCTATTTTACCTCTAGCTTGTACTTGATTTTGTGTACCATGAAGTATAAATGGAAGCGATCATATTATATTTCACATATTTAGAAGTACAATCCCAAGACTAATTATAATGCTAGTTTGAAAATAGTAATAGCTCTTCTGATAAAATTATTTCCTTAAATATACAAATCTGTACTGAAGTTTTATTATCAGCTAGAATATAGCAATAATATGAAAAGCATTCTTAACAGAACCTTTGTTTCTTAGAAAGAAGCTTATTCTCAAGGTAAAAATTCACATTTTCATTTTACCTCATTGAGTTACAGGCCGATCAGGTTTGCTTTTCATTCAAATGTTAGCTACTACACAGCTAATGTGAGAACACTGCCAAGGTTTGGGTCATTAAACTGCAATAGATGGTAATAAAAATAACACTTGAAACAAATGAAATCAGCAATACCTGTTATTAACAAATAGGCTTTTCAGTTATCATTGTAGTACGAAACACTTAAAAAGCTAAGTGACGTAGGAGTGTTTGTTAGCAATAGCAATATAAGTACAAATCAGAGAAATCAGAAGAGGATCAAAGATGATACATCTGTCCTCTTTAGTAAAACTTTTGGTTAGAAGAACACATGTGCAGTGTATAAATTAAGGATTAAACCACTGAACCACAAGCAAAGGCATTTTGCATAAAGGTAGCATCTAAAATGTCCTCATCTTTAGCTTCATCCTTTGAAAATAGCTGCACACACATTTCTGTATTAAATGCACACACACACATAGGCACAGGCATACATGCATGCAGATACGCTCAGTGTCTCTTAAAATAAGACCATAGTACAATCTATGACTTACATTTATTAACTAGTTCTAAAATCATTATAGCTCTTCAATCATATTTAATGTTAAAGAAAGACTCTCTAGTTTATCTAAACAGAGCTGTTTTTCACACGCTTTAGCATTAAAAGAAAATAATAAGTACTTCCATTGGTGTAATGTGCAGGTATGTTTCTATCTAACTACATAAATCTCTGTTTTCAGGAAAATCCTAAGAACTTTTCATCTTCGTTTTATAAATCAGGATAGTAAAATGCAAAATAATTCAGAAACCTGTTGAAAGTTACACTGTGGACTAGTGATTGGATTCATTAATAGACAATTT
Source organism: Dinomys branickii (assembly GCA_004027595.1). Taxonomy (NCBI): domain Eukaryota; kingdom Metazoa; phylum Chordata; class Mammalia; order Rodentia; family Dinomyidae; genus Dinomys; species Dinomys branickii. Next base: position 19,347 of record PVLD010019467.1, read on the forward strand.
TCATAGTTTTACTATTAACCACCACTGCTTTCCATTAGGTATTTGTAAAGCCAAAATATGTTGTAAAAGGGCATTAGTTAAACAGTAGAGGAGACAGGCAAGACTACATATGGTGTGATTTAGTAGAATAAGACAAGATACTGAAAAGAATTCTTTATTTTATTTTATTTTAAGAGTAGGAAGAATTTATTGAGAGGTAAAAAGCTTGTCTGAGAGGGACATAAGAAGGCCCAGAAAGTGGGTTGACAACCAACCTCACTTCTCAAGGGTGTTTTATTTAGCAAAGCCGCAAGATAAGGTAGTGTTAAGGTGGGACACAACTATAACAAATCAGTAAGAATACAAATATAGTTACTTAGGCAATGTTGATCCAATGGCAAATCATAGGATGGGGGTAGGTGAGACAAAACTATAGTCAACCAATAAGATTACAACGTATACTGAAAAGAATTCTTAAGACAATTAAAGAATATTTGTGTAAGACAAATTATAAACTAAGAACTTAGCTAAAACTGGATTATACTAAAATTAAATAACTTTCCACTGACTGTTCAAGTGTTTTCCCAAAGAACTTATAAACTACAGAAGGACTTTCCATTCTAGTAGGTACAATTCACTCATTGTCAAATATGCAATTCATGCAAAGGACTGCTCATTTGACAATATAAAGTGTATACGAATGGTGTGCTGTTAAACTAAAAAGATGAGGATCCCATGAAATTATGATTTGTACAATAGTTTTAAGACTATGCCCATGATAAAAACCGGATTAACCCTGGAGAATTGTTCAATCTATTATTGTGGGTTTATAGACAATTATGTCTCTTAACAATCTCTTTTCCTAAGTTCCAAATACCCTTTCCTCTTATGAGTCTTCTCTTTTTTTGTATTGGGAATCAAACTCAGGACCTTGCACTTGCCAGGCAAGTGCTATGCTGCTGAGCTATCTCCTTGACCCCGTTATAAGCCTTGCTTCTCATTTTTTAAAAAAATTTGTGTGCTTCAGAACTACCTTCCAAGAAAATTCTATCCAATCCTGGCTTATAAGTAATCACTTTGTAAGATGTTTTTATCATTTCCTAGTTTATTGTTTTTCCAATCCACTCTTAACACTATGTTTTCTACAGGTATTTATTTGTTCTGTATTATGTTATATTAATATACAGAACTTGCTTCTACCTACCATAATATGAAAGGCTACTTTGGGAACAACATTATTATTTTGTCCATGTATATACTCTCTACAGTAGTAAGCATAGTTCCTCACGGTCCATAGATGCTTACTAATTGATTACTGAACTGAATATTCCTGATAAGGAAGATCATCTAAATAAAGGACAGTTCATTTTGGATATATAATTTCACCAGTATCATGTAAAGAGACATAATCACATTTGTTTGTTGCCAAAACAACTTGAAATAATTTTAAATAGTGACTATTTTAGCTATTCTATCATCTATACAATATATAAAAATAATATATTATGTATATATATATATATATATATATGTGTGTGCAAAATTCCATTTTCTGAAGTTGTATTATGTTTAGGAATTCCCCAATTTCTATGGTTTTAATTTGCCACTCAAGACTATGTCATTATACCGTTTTGCATTTGTTTATAAAATTAGATGCAAAAATATGCTAATGTATCATTAAGACTGAGATTATAATTACACAGGAGTCAGAAAACTCTGTTAAAGATCCCAAACTAAACATAATTCTTTTTTGAAAATATCAATGAAAAACATATATTTTAACTCTGCTCCCTTGTGGTGTTAAAAGCTAGACACCAAAGAAACAGAGTAGCACTTAAGACTCAGAAAGTAAAGTAAGAAATCTAAACTAGGAGAAATTCCACTATCTTAAATAATTAAAAACTTTTCCAGAAAGAAAACAAATTCTGTAGTTGATGAAAAGTCCATTCCAATGTGAAATTTTTAAGTTCAATAGTGTAAGGTGTTAATAACTGAAGAAAGAATTTTTAAGATATACAATTTGAGTCTTGCCTGAGAACCTCTAGCTCGAGTCACTATAGAAATGCTACTAAAGAAAATTAATGTTTGTAATTAGACCAAAGCTCTAATACCATAAATCCCAATGCAACCATTTATTTTCAAACTCTTAAGAATCTGTGGCTATTTTCAGGACTCAGAAATTTACATTTATATTTCTTTTGTTCCAGGCTCATTATTTTGGAATGCTAGAAAGTGTCCAGTTAACTCCACTCTGATTTGATTAGATCTAGTCTCAGGCAAATACACACACACACACACACACACACGCACGCACACACGCACACGCACACGCACACACACGCACACACACTCCACATAAAATGTGTTTATGTGTTCTGTACTTAGAAAAACTGCAGTGACTATTTTGTTTGTTTAGGGCATGTCATAGCAGAGCAGTGAATTAAAAAATCTCTACCAGGGAAAACAAACATTTAGAATAATTTATCTTCTAAATCTTCATCCTTTACTTTTATGATTTCCTATGAAATTTTCATAATAGCCAGGGTTTTACTTTTTGGTGGTTATTGAAACAAATATGCTTTTTTCTACCTTTCTCTCCTTTTTTTCTTATATCGCTACCTTTGAATCTTATGCTTATTAAAATCAATCTATAAACATGAGGTTACTTGAAAGAAAAATTTAACTAAAGAATTACAAAGGAAGAGCAAAAATTTCTCATGTGTCTCCTACATGTGGGCTAGACCATGATAATCTGAAGAATTCCTGATCAGTCAAAATGTATCTAAATTATAATTCTTATGGCTGAAAAGCACAATGACAAAATAGCTGTGGAACATTGGTGTGAGAAGTGAAAAATATCGATACAATGTAAAAATTGAATTCCACCATATTGAAGAGCTCAGTGAGACTAGAGAGTCATTTGATTTTGAAACCTTATCAAGATCTATCAGCCAACCCTTGCTAAGAAACTCTCAAGAAATACAGTAGTAAACATATGTATGCAAACGAGTGTTGTCATCCTTATGTAACAGTCTCCAAGGGCCTTTGGATTAAATGAACATATCATTAGACCTGTAGTCTGAGGTAAATGAAAACTCAGTCCCAGTTAAACCCTAATGAAGATAAGACAAAGAGATTGCAATCATTCAAAAGTGGAGAGTAGAGAAACCATAACAGAGTGGTTACTTGCCTTATTCACATGACTTTTTCACAATAGATTTTTAAAAGCAGGAACAGCAACTTACCTAAGGAGAGAATAAGAAAAATATACATTACTAAGAGAACTGTAAAAACATTTTAAGAAGAATGGCCGAGACATACAGGCAGAATCCAGTTTATATGTATAAATCACTGAGTGGTTGCCATAACTTTTATGCCTTATATAACTTTGAATGTTTGTTATTCTCTTATCTCTGGTTTGTTTTCTCTTATCTGCCCTCTTTTTATCCTCATCTTTTCAGCCATTACTTTCTTGGGCTGTTTTGGCTCCACCAATCCTCTAATCCTGTTTCTTTTTTTCAAAAATTCACTAATTTCTTCTAAATATAAAGAATCGGCAATTACAGACCAGATTTCAGACTTTATGTCTCGCTGGAATGTTTAATGGTAGACCATTTTGGAATGGAAAGAGATGGAATAACTGAACATTAACTGCTCCTAGCTTCAGAAATTGATGAGAGAAGATAACTAGAATGGCCAAAGGAAATAGTTTCTAAATAAATTTTAAATTTATTAGGTCAAAATTGGGATAAAATTTTGGGGGTGGGATGGGTTCATTGATGGAGACCACTGCAAAGCACCTCTGAGCAGGACTTAAATTAATCAATTGGCTTTCCATGTTTACTTGTGAGTCTGTCCAAGACCTAGGCCCCTTGTCTGGAAACAGGCAGTGAACTCATAGTAAGTGAACCTCTATGAGTCACTGGTCCGAACTGAGGCCTGTAATTGCAGGTGAAGCCCTGCCACTTCAAAGGACAAGACAAGGCCACAGCTAAAGACACCTGACTCCAACCTCAATTAACTAGATAAAGACCATAGCTGCAGGCATCTCACTCCTGAGAGACAACACAGTTCTCCTAGATTAACATAATGTATTAATTGGAGATGCCCTTGAGTGGACTTCAAAGGTCCTTGAACAGTCCTGCTCAGACTCACTGCTTCAGTATTTCAGTATTCCCCTCCTTTGCTTTCGTAACTAAATAAATATGGTCCACCCAGAGAAGATCCTGGTTTTCGACCCCGGGGAATCTCAAATTCTGTTAGGTTTTGATATTCCTGGAGCCCTGAAATCATACCACTTAACTCACTTATCTAAACCTTTACCATATACTTGTTTAGGAGATTGCGGGCCTGATCAGTCAGCAATAACTAAAGAATAATACTAATTCATGAGGTCCACGGATATAGCTCAGCAGCATAAGCACTTGCCTGGCAAGTCTGAGGTCATGAGTTTGATTCCCAGTACCAAAAAAAGAAAAACAAAAACATTAATTCACGAGTTTTTCTCATGCTATTCACTTTATTTTACTACTTAGCAGAAATTGCCATTCTGTACACTGGAAATTCTGATTTGGCAGCCAAACTTCTGGGCATATAACAGGGTTATTGTATTATGCATTGAGCTTTACACAATCACCGTGTCGTCTTTGCAAAACACAAGAGTGATGTTTGTAGTGAAAGTTGGGAGAGTGTGAATGAACTGAGATGACTTGACAAAAGCGATTTGGCTGCCCTCAGATCATTTCCACAGTATGTTTAAGGCCAAGAGTGCTCGGTGGATTTGCCACATGGAATGCCGTCAGCACACGTAGGAAATACTGTGCTCACAGGTAACTTGCACAACTGATGCACAATTAGGACATACAAACTGCAGCATGGGGAGTAGAGAAAGCCCTGGCTTTTTCAGGCAAATGTCTTACTGTTTGTAAAGCCCGTCCTTTAACTCAACCTCATTCCCTCAGGATCCAACTTGGAAAATACTCTAAGAGCGCAACCTTAATGTTTCTCCTACTGGAAGCTGAAGTGTTCATTTTATGCATTGACTAATTTATGAGTGCAGTGAGAAATTCTTTGTAAAATAAATTCTAGGAAAGAGTGAAAACCTGAAAATGAATTCCCTCTGCACAACATGTGTGTATGGTCCCATTAGCAGGCGCACAGTGGGCAATCGATTTGGGAGGGAAAAATGGCTTTTTTTATGATAATGGATTTTAAGCCTCCTGGTGATAATTTATTTACTAGAAATTTTGCAGAGCTGGCTAGCACGCTGATGAAAACTCTCTGAATACGTTCATTTAGAAAGAGGAAAAAAGTGGTTTGGCTTGTTTTTGAGAAATACTGTTATTAAATCATTGGAAACATATTGATAAAATATGCCGGAAAGCTACAGTCATGTAATTTGTAATACAAATTACATTGCTATTGACAAATGGCAATTTAATCCTGCAATTAACTTTAACAATTTGAATTTCTCTGTTGCATTTTCTTAATAAAACCTGGACAGCCCTTCAGTAAGGCTGTGCAAGACTAATCAGCCATACTGGTTTGCTTTAAAAGCATTCCGATCTCTTTTGTACTTTTTTTGTATACATTGAGGGTATCTTATCTGCAGAACAAAGGGTAGACCCAAGGTCTTTTCCACTTAACTTCCAACCCTTCTGGAATCCTGAGATAAAAGGATTGCTCCCATCTCAAATTTCCTTGATAAAGAAAGAAAGGCAACTTGGCCCGGTCTGCAGAATGTGAAATTCAGAATCAGAATGACTCTCATCATGTACTGGCTCTTTAGCACTGGAAAAGAAAAGTTCCTTTAGTGGAAGGACTTTATTTACTTATTCATTGACTGTTATATTGGTGTCTGAATCTAGGGCCTTCTCACTAAACTATATCTCCAGCCCTTTTAAAAATTTATTTTGAGTGCAATCTCCCTAAATTGTTAAGTTGTCCTAGGCTGAACTTGTGATCCTCCTGCCTCAGCCTCCCAGTTCTTTATTTGTAATGTGGAGGAAGGATGGGTAATAGGTAAGTTGCTTGTGCTGCATGCCTGATTTATATCTGTTCAGCTATGTTGCATTCCTCCTTTCAAACAGTGAGATTATCCAAGTGTTGGCCTCTTTTACCTACCACTGAGGGAAAACCTTTCTTTCTACTCTATTCAGCATGTGGAAATGAAGGGCTTATTATCAGGGGTAGGCCAAATCTGCTTCTTCATGCCTGTCTGCACAATCGACTCCCTGGTTTGGGAAGCATATAAATACTGGGTGTGAGAAGCAGAACTAAGAATTAGGGTGTTTCTAAGTGTTGTTTTCCGGTAAATCTTACTAATATCTGGCTATGACCCTGTTACAGTACTAGAGCTGCAGAGGGGCAAATGGTACTTAACCAAAGGCGCCTCAATTTGGAGACCCAGGAGTTTCATCCAAATACTCATTTCAGTCAAACAAAAAGATCATAAGGGATAAAAAAGAAATATATATGTATATATTTTCATATATACATATATATATACATACTTATATATGACCATGAATATGTATGTACTTGAACATACAGCCTCAAAATTCAAAATATTTAAGCCAACTGACTAAAATAAGGAAGAAAAAAAATAAATCAACTATCCATTTGGATACTGAAACCCCAAAATTGGAAAGAATAATCAGATAAAAGAAGTGGAAATATATAGAATATTTTAAGAACAGTTGAAAAGTATCTCATATAACCAATGAATATATTTGTAAGAAAATATAGAACATTTGTAAAAAATTTTATCCACTAGTCCACAAAGAATATATAAAGAAATTCTAAAGATTGAATATTATTTAGTCTATTATTTGAAAAAAAAAGAAAATCAGATATTATTTGTAAAAAAAAGCTGGACTACTATAGTTTGTGTGGAAATGACAAAAACAGTATTTCTAAACAATTATTTGGCTAGAGGTAAAATTTCCTTAAAAATTATAAAATACTAAATTATCGTTTAAAACAATATATTTAAAAACATGGGCATAAATATATAGAAGGATATCTTAAGTGTTTTTATCTATAAACAAAATAATTAGAAAGCAAATTAGTACAACATTTGACAGAGAATTTGGTAAATACAAAAATCAAATAATACAGGTAAATAAACAATCATTTAAATAAAAGAAAATATAATTAACAAAATTAAAAGTTGGTTTTCTGAGAAAATTAATAAAACAGAGAAACTTCACAAGAGAATAAGACAAAACAAACCATACAAACAAAACATGCCATTGACAAAAAATAGAAAGGAACAAGACACACAATAAGAAAAATAACAAACTATTTTTAAGAAAAAAGTGATCTCCAAATCAAAATTATCAGAAGAATAGAAAGGCTCTAAATTTTAGTAAAAAGAAATAAATGACTTAGAGATAAATTGTCATGTGGAATGGTAATCAAAGTTTTGCAAATAATTTTACAATTTTAATATTTTAAGGAAAGGATAATTCTTAAATTTTATGAATCATTTTGCAAAATGGCCCATTCCTATTAGAATAAAAACAGCACAAAACGGAAATGATGGGATCATTTCCATTTTGAACATTTATAAGGAAATTTGAAATAAACAATTAGCTGATCAAATATCTAAGTATATTAAATACTTTCTGATCAGAAAGTGTTTAACTCCAAATTCAGAATGATATCAGAATATATAGTGATACAATCCAATAATAGGAAAAAGGAAAAAAAAGCAAAGAATCATTTTGATATTTTATAAATGTTAAACAACTACTTGCAATTTAAATTTTTAAAAATTGAAACTGTATAAAAGTGTCTGCTATGAATAAAATTTTATTCTAAAACAAGAAGGTATATAAAGAAAATTTAGAAGTAGTCTAAGATGCTAAGATCCTTCCTTAGAGAGTTAATATGAAAATTCTCTTAGGGAACGTAAAACAATAATTAAATAAATGAAGAGATGTATTAAGCTCATAAGTACCATAATTCATAGTATATTCTTCTCAGTTTTTGGTCTATGAATGCCATGTGGTCCCAATAAAAATTATATGCACACAAATACATACAGATTTGTGTACATATGTACAAATGTACATACATGTGGAGTAAGAAGTAAAATAAATATGGTCAATTTCTGCTTTTTTTATGTTGTAGGGATGAATCAAACCCAGGGCCTCAAGTATCTTTGAAGAGCTCTGCCACTGAGACAGACGTTATTGAGAAAATTAGTCCACAATTACACACAAAATAAATTCATATTCCTTCCCTACAACATGTTGAAAATGGGTTCAAAGTAAGTTAGTCCTAAATATAAAAGGTAAAAAATAGAAAACTAAAGGAGAATGGAGAAGAATATTATGTATGGAGAAAATCTTCTTAAGATCCAAAATGCCAAACAATGAAATTTTAAAAATTGAATCTCAGTGTTGTTTTAATTTGCCTTTCTCTAATGGCCAGCTGTAGCAAGCATTTCTTCATGTATTTATTGGCCCTTTGTTCTTATTCTTCTGTAAAGTGTCCATTCATTCTCTTGCCCATTTTTTGATTGGATCTTTTAAAAAGTAGCTTTTCTGAGTTCTTTATATATTCTAGATCGGAGTCCTCTGTCTGAGGAACTGCTAGCAAAATTTTTTTTTTTTTCCTCATCCTGTAGGTTGTCTTTTTACTGTGTTGGCTGTTTCTTAAAGACCATAATGTTAACTGAAATAAATCAGACATACAAGCTTAAAGATCATGCGGTTTCTCTTATTTGAAAAACCAAAAGTAAAAATATAGAGGAAAATAAAAGATAAATTATAGGAAATAGGAAGATAGATCTTTCTTAAAGAGGAAGAGGATCAAGAAATAGAGGGAAGAAGAAAGGAGGGGGACAAAGGGGGAGAGAGGGGTGACACAAGGAAGACAGAAGTGTTATGCTCACGTACCAGCTACACACAAGATACGTAAATATTATGTACTGCAACATGTACAAAAAATGACAGAAGGATCAAGAAATCGGTGAGCAAGAGAAAGAGAAAGGAAAGTGGATGAAAACAGCAGTAAGAAGTGTTACATATATGTATTTCCTGCAAGAAACATAAACACACATGTACTAATAAAAACTTTGAAACCTTGAAGATTGTACTCAGCTGTAAAGAAAGATAAACTCGAGGCTTTTACAGGTAAATGGTCATAACTACAGACCATACTCATAAGTGAAATAAACAAGACCTCCATGTGTAAACAACATATTGTCTCACTAGTATAAGATCCTGAAAGAGTGAATAAAAATTAGAAGGTAGTACAGACATTGGGAAATGAAAGGAACATGCTCAAAAGTAAAGAGCAACTAGGCTGAGGGAAAAGAGAAAGGAAAGGGACATTATGTATGTGTAAAGGGAAATTATGTATGTATGTACATATAGGATAACTAATACGTTTGAACTATTGACATCTATCGCTTTACTGGAAGGAACAGTTAATAATTAATTATTTGATCAGTCTTGCATGTCTCTATTTGTTCTCCTGAGAAACCACATTGAAGATATCAATATGTAATACAACAACCATTGATAATTTCCTACTACTTTATCTGTAACTCCGTATTGCTTGTATTGTTCTTACGCTATTTTGTAAATGGATGTCTGTCTGTTAATGTGTTTTCCTTCTTTTATTTTTACAATATATTTTTAACAATTGAAGATTGTTGAATAATGCAATCAAAAACAATCTTTGATTTGACACAGTACCATGGGCACAGTTAACAGGTGAGATGACAGAGGACCATTCTATTACACAAAACTGATATAAAAACAGGTGCCATAGCCCACATCTGTAATCCCAGGTATTCAGGAGGCTGAGGTAGGAGGATCCAATTCTGAGGGCAATTTATATAATTTAACTGGAAGTTGTCTCAAAAAGAAAAGATTTAGGGATATAGGTCAGTTGTAGAGCGCCCTTGAGTTGGAACTGTAGTCCTGCCACATAAATAAACAAAACCGATGCAAGACTAGTATTTCGCTTGTTCAAAGAACCCTTTAGATCAGCAAGAGGAAAGAGAGTGAGCTTGTGAGAGAGCCAGATGCCAATAATAGGGTCAACAGAGTTGAACAATAAATTGTTAAAAATCATATGCAGATACATTCAAACTCTATCCTGATAAAAAAAAATGAAAACTGAAAATTGAGCCATCAGTTAACATGTAGGAGACTAGTGAAAATTAAATGTGGATAATTAACCATTTTGGATGGGAAATGCGACGTAGGAAAGGTCAAGCATTGCCTCTGGAGTGTAAATAGCGCAGTATGGTTAAGAGCAACTTGGTAGTATTTAGTGCAGTAAATTATACATACAGTCACTGACACAGCAACCCCTGGATATATATCTTGAGAAACTCTCACATACCCAGGAGGGGATCTGAAAAAAACCCTTTCTCTCAGAGCCACTTATGCTTGTGTAAAACCGAATTCCACCTGTATGTCCATCATTATAGGAACACATATGTGAAATGCATTGGAGTCATCTTATAGAATACTACAGAATCATTACAAAAATGCATAACCTGACATAACACTGGAATAAATGGACCTTAGAAATTATAGTTAGTATAAAAATAAGACACTGAATGCTATGCTTTACATCTAGGTGTCCCCCCAAAGCCTTATGCAGTCATGGGGTGGGCTTCAAAAGTTCATGATTGATTCACGGTACAATACTGAGATTAAGGGTTTGAGTGCCACACCCAGCCTAGGGCCCTAGGGCAGGTAGCCTGCAGACAATAGAAGGTACCAAGGGAGGTTTGTCTCGCTCTCTCTCATTGCTCTTGCTGTTTTCTGTAACCATGAATAGCTGCCCCTCTGCTGTGTGCCATACTGCTTTGGAGCCAGCTGATTGTAGCCTGAAACCTCTACAAACTGTAAGTTTAATAAACCTCTCCTCCCTTAACTTGTGGATGTTGCGTATTTAGTTTCAGCAATGAGAAAAGTAACTAGGACAGTGAGACTTTGTAGCACAATCTCATATTCCATGGCTCATGAAGAGCAGCATTGTTTATTATACAGAGACAGACACACACTTAAGAATATATTTATAACATATTGGCATGAGTGATCATGTAATAAGAAAAAGATTGAGGGAGAACATAAATTTTAATAATTTTAAAAAATGAGAGAAAGACTGTTCACAGTCCAAGACTGAAGTTTAACCTTGAAATGAGAAATAGGATTAACTCAACATCTTGTTCCCATGGTTAAGAAAGAAAGGGAATGACATGAGGGAGAGGGAAAAGGAGAGTGGGTAGAAAGAAAACTGAAGAAACATTTGGTAGTTGTGTAAAAAGAGCTCAAACATAATTATAAAATCTAACCATTTCATATATGTTGTGCTGGTAAATGAAAAGGCCCAAAGTAGGCTTCATAAACCAAAGATTTCTAACTAATGTCACCATGGTCAGCTGAAAGAAACCTTGAGATCCTGGGATCAGCGATAACTCTTCAGGGCCAGTGTGGTCTAGGTTACACATTGGGGTTCAGAATCATTCTTAGGCTTGGTGAATACACTGAGGCAGAGAATCCATCAAAGCTCTTCACCTCATCAAGAAGAACCCTGGAACTTCAATCTGAAAGGCTTTCTAAATCGGTTTTAATGCTTCCCAAACTTGTCTCTGCCTCTGAATTACCTGAGGAGAGTTTGAAACTGGGCATTCACCATTTCAAAACCCTCCAACAGCTCTCTAGATGGAGAACCTCCAGGAACACTGACTATGGGTCTGTCCTTTAGGAAACTCATTGAGCGTTCTTAATGTGGCTACACTGGTGTCAGAATTGGCCTTTGGGAAACATCCATACACTTGCCTCCCACTCAGCACATAGTATACTTCCAGTAGCTGTCTAGTGTCTTCCAGATAAATTCAAGTGACCAAGAAAGAGTGAGATGACTACAGTTTAAGAGGAGAGTGTGAGCTCCTGTTCACCTCACTAAGCCAGCTTTCTCTAAGCCCTTTCACGATCACGTTACCGGTAACAGAACTTTATTTATTGTTTTTGTACATAACTGAGGTTGTTTGTGACAAGAACCATATAATTTGACCTATGATTGCTAAGTTCTAACCAATGGTATATTAATGACAAGTATAACAAACAGCCATTAAAATAAGAAGTAGTCGATTACGGGCATTTGGGAATGAATAAATAGGTAGCAGTTTCCCTCTTTCCTGGCCTTTTCCTGTGACTGACATTTGCCTGGAAAAGGTACTAGCTCCTTTAAAAGACATAATAATAGACATTGAATATTTTAAATGCACATGAAAAATGGAACTATTTTGACAGATTTACACAAATCCTATGCAAATGCAATGCATATTTAATGCAAATATACATGTGGTTCTCTTAACTGTTTCCTATGCTTCACTGTGCCCTTCAGTAAAATGCTAATGGCTCATCTGTGTCTCTTTATTGTGCTTGGCAATTAGTTGTTAACATAACTTGTGGTTATCACAAAATGGCTAAAATAAGGAAATGAAGAGAAGGTCTTTGACCTTGAGAATATGACAGTCTATTTGTGGGGAGAACACAGGCTCCCCAGCTGCCCGCATATGTTTTGTTTCTGAGTTACCTGTTGGCTTCATGGTAGCAATTACAGATCTCTGAGGATCCAGAGAAAATTTTGAGAGTATTTCTAACTTCTTTCTCACTTCATGCCTGTGCTCGGTAGGTCACCAGGCACCAGGTATCTGAAGTCCACACTTTTCTCCTTTATTCTGACTTCTACCTTAGCTAAAACCAGGAGGACATAACCGGATAGCGGTAAGACCACCTCACTGGCTTACTGTCTACACCCTTAATCCTTAAAGATCATTCTGCTGGAATGATCTTTCCAAAACTCATCACTGACCCATAGTTCATTCTTCCCTAACTTTCCCAACACTCAAAATCCTTTTCATAATACCTAAGGCTTTTATAATTTGCTCCTTGACAAATTGAATCTTACCACTTTTTAAAAACTTGCATCCTGTCCTTAGGTCCCAAGCAAAGATTTGCAATCCCTTTATGCACCAAGAAACCTCTATTAATGATTCTTTTACTTCTCATGGCTGCACTATATCTCTTATCTAGTTGGTAGACATCTATTCATTCTTCAGCAACTGACTCAAATAGTCACCCTCTCCCAGTAGCTTATCACACCAGCACCTACGCTGAGACAGTGCCACCTCAACGTGTGCCCAAGAATTCTGTAACTCATAGTATTTAATTTTGTTACAATGGGTATAAAAAGAAAATCATATGTAATGATTCTGCAATGTACCTTTATTTCTATGACTTTCTTTTAGTAACAAGCCTCATTCAACTTCCACATCTATTTTGAGAGAGCCTCGAATCCTAACCACTAGACCACCAGGGAGTGTCTCCACATCTATTGTGAAGAAAAATATGGTGAGCTGGTTTAAACTACCAACACCTAGAGTGACAAATTGCTACCTCCCCTGTTGCTCTACTATTTCAATTATTCAGGACTCTGGGGAAAAAGTATAGTTTTCAGCTTACTCCTAAGACCCAATCCATAGTATACAACTAAAACTAGCACCAGTGACATCCACATATTATCATTGCCACTCCTGCCACCAACAGCATAACTCCTGAAGAACTTTGCCAGAGAGCCACGTTACTGATGAAGTTGTATTGTAGCCCGTATGTGAATTGGGGGATGAGACGTGGAATCGTTTCAATATTTATTTCCTGTGCTCTCCGTTAGACTGTTCAGTTCTCAGGAGCATGAGAAGGCTTAATTGTTTTCTATTTTTCCAAAACCTCATTGAGAATCTGGCACATATGTAACACTCATGGAATTTTTGATGAGTGAATGAATGCACGAATGAATGCATGAAAGAAGACTAAATAATATACAGAGCAACTAATGCATATTTCTCATGCTCTATGTGAAGGTTTTATTTTTGAGGCTGGTGAGATTAAGCTGTTGATAGAATTGAATATAAGGGATGAAATCACTATGGCTCAGATAACTGGATGATTGCAGTAGAAAAAATTCCAATTGTAGCTTGTCTTTGAATATTTCTTAGAATTGATGAGATCTGAGCCCGATCTGATGATAAGTGTAGAAATTAAATAGGCAAAAAATTAAAGCATTTCAGGGCGAATAAATAGATACAGTGGTAAAAGCTGTAACCATCCAGACCCGAGATAGGAGCCTAGGATGTGGTTAAAACTAGCGAGGGAAGTAGGCATGACCTCTTAATTACAAAATCTCAGGAAACATGTGCAGAACAATTCCCAAAGCTCCACATAGGAACTTGTCCCAAGAACTGGAGCAGGTTTTCCACAGGCTGATGTGGACATGTGGGAAATATAAAAAGGATCAGAGCCTTTGAGCTCTTGCTATTGGGTCCCCTCACAATAGCCCACCCTTGTGTTGTAGGGAGTACTGTTCAATATTTTCCCTACTTACGTGACCTAAACTTGCTCTGCAACATTGCTTTTTTCCCTACCTTTAATAAATGTAAAACCTTATTGCCATTTGGGCTTGTTTTGATCAATTATTTACCCAAAAGAGAAAGAACCTAGAAATCATGTCTAGAAGGAGATTCCAGGATCCCAAAACCTGGTAACAGACTCACTGCCGCAAGGACTGTGCAGAAGTAATAGAAACTATGAATAAGTACAGCACCTGACTGCTTAGTTGCAAAATTCACATAGACTTGGCATGGAGATCTCTTGGAAGAAACTGGTATAGCAGGGTCAGTATCTGAAGACTTGGAGTATAAACTCCCTATTTCATTTATTTCTGAAATAAGGGGAAAATACACTACCAAATCTATTACACAAGCAAAAATTAAGCCTTCAGTTCATCAAAATTGATATAACAGATATTCCAAAGTTTCTGAGAAGGACTCTTTGAATTCCTCTTTTGTTCCATTACCAGTTATTGAAATGTGGGCATTATGGGCTCATTAAGATTATTTAACAGACAACAAGAATTCTGTATAATAGGAAAGAGTAAGAGCTGATGGTTGCTGCATAAATTGAATTTACAAGGGCATCTAGGAAGGTGAAATATAACTTCCCAAAGGAAAGTGGTAGGAGTTTAACAATTCAAAGTCAAGTAGCCTAGACTATTACATGGCCACAAGTGATCACCCAGATTTTACTTTTCCTTAAAAGGGAAAGCACTTTGAAATACCCCTTATAGTGTTTCTGAGCTGTAGTTCAGAAGTAATTCACAGAAAATGTCATTGTTTATGGAATTACTGTAACATCTCATAAAATTGTTTGTTTTTGTTAAAATGATGGTCTTCTAAAGTACCAATTTCAGACAAGATGAGAACACACATAAAACTTCAAATAGGAATTGTGTTTTATTTTTCTTGGTAACATTTGTTTACAACAGTGTTTGAACATAAAATGGGGGACTGGGGATATAGCTCAGTGGAATAAGCGCTTGCCTAGCAAGTGCAGGGTCCTGAGTTCGATCCTCAGTACCACAAAAAAAAAAAAGAACATAGAATGAATTTTTGCTAAATAGATAAATGAATAAGATGGTTGTAAAAAAACAACTCAGATTCCAACATTCCACTGGAAGAATTTGAAGCTTATTATTCCTGACCTATTAACTATCAGTTCAACTATAAAAACAGCTGAAATGGAGGCTGGGGGTATAGCTCAGTGGCATAAGCACTTGCCTGGCAAGCACAAGGTCCTGAGTTTGATCCCCGGTACCGGGAAAAAAAAAAAAAAGTTAAAAAAAAAAACAGCTGAAATAAGCCTATAAATGAAATATGAAGTCTCATTAAACTCTATCATCTACAAAGATTATTGACTGATCTATTAGCCATAAGAACAGATACAAAATTTTTGAAATAAACCTATCTATGAAATATGAAGACTCTTTTCAAGTTAACTTACATATAACTACAAAGAGTAAATCAAATAGTCTAGAAGGAACACGAATATGAAAAGGGAAACCTCTTCTGAAAATCAAAACTGGTAGTATTGAAGAACATAATGATTCAAAGACAAGCTACAATTGGGATTTTTCTACTATGTTCATCCAGAATGACCTGCTAAATGCTCATGACATATATCCACTGCATATGAATTTCCATCTCTGTAGATAATGTAAGCAACATAAAATATGCAAAGAACATCTATAGCCCTTCAGGCTCAAGAGGAGTTGAGTATCTCTGAAACATTATGCAAACATAAGAATGTTGTCTGTGGGTAGGACATTCAGCAGGGGCTCTCCCACACCTTGAGATCTTAGAGAAAGTAAATGGATAAATAGTTGAACCAGATTTATTTTTAATATTTGTTGAGTGAGGTTGTAGATAATTCTACCGAAGACATTTTTCCTTTCTTTTCCTTAATCTCCCACTGGATTCTCACATGTTCAGTTTCCATTATGAAATTACACTAGGAGGGATGTTCACCTTGTTCAGGACATTACATGAGACCTTCCACTGAGGAGAACATTCGGTGAGGGGACGGATAATCCGCTAACTTCTGTTCCTGCCATAATCAGCACTGGTCTCTGCAGGCCAGTATATCATTCTATGAAATGTACTGATTGCTAAGATTAGGTAGACATCGCTCATTTTTATAAAAACAAGGCAGAGCCATGGCTCCCTGTTGGTCTGCACAAACTATGAATATAACAATTTCCCAAAAAGAAATGTTTCTGGATTTATTTTACTAATCTGTCTGGTTGTTGGTTGGAGACACTAAAGTACATAGATACCTGTTTTTTTTTTTTTTCAGATAACCACAATCTTTTAGAGATTAATCACATCCTTTAAAGGATCCCCTTTAATTATATTACTGACTCTTTAGTGTGAGAAAATAAGCTTCGATATTCCTCTCTACCACAATCAGGGGCTGGTGAAAAAGCTTGCAAATCGAAATGCTCCCAAATCAGCCAAGTCCTGCATCTCCTATGAGGTTGAACGTGGACTCCCGAAGCAGTCCACTACCATGCTGGTAAAAACTAGGATTTCTGGGTTGAGACATTAAGGTACAATGTAGAGTTCAAAATTTGCAGAGTTACAGATTGGTTT